>ML269765.1:0-49007 GCA_005239495.1 Nicotiana undulata
TCATTAACCTCAATAGTCCCAACTGGCACGATGGCGGATGGATCTCCAACCACTTTCTTCAACTCACATGGAACAGTGGGTGCACTAATGACATTTCATGCGGCAATTCTAGCTTATAAGCCACCTGTCCTATCCTTTGAGCGATCCGATATGGCCCGACGTATCTAGGGCTCAACTTCCCTTTCTTCCCAAACCGCATTACTCACTTCATGGGGGACACCTTTAAGAACACCCAATCATCTACCTGGAACTCCAATTCTCTTCGACGAACGCCCGCATAAGATTTCTGACGACTCTGAGCAGTTTTCATCCTCTCTTGAATGACTCTAACCTTTTCCATAGCTTGGTGCACAAGATCTGGCCCTAACAATTCCGTCTCACCAGCTTCGAACCATCCAATCGGAGATCTACACCGTCTTCCGTACAATGCCTCAAATGGGGCCATCTGAATACTAGCATGAAAACTGTTATTGTAAGCAAATTCGATAAGCCGAAATGGTCATCCCAACTACCTTTGAAATCTAAAGCACAGGCCCGCAACATATATTTGAGTGTCTGAATAGTCCGCTCCGCCTGACCATCAGTCTGAGGATGGAAAGACGTGCTGAGATACACCAGAGTACCCAAACCTTGCTGAAAGGTCCTCCAAAAATTAGCTGTGAACTGGGCCCCTCGATCGGAGATAATAGAAACTGGAGTGCCATGATGTCTGACTATCTCCCTGATATACAACTGAGCATAGCGTTCTGCAGTATAGGTGGACTTGACTGGCAAAAGGTGGGCTGATTTGGTGAGTCGATTCACTATCACCCAAATTGAGTCGAACATGTGCTGAGTGCAAGGTAACCCCACCACTAAATCCATATTGATCATCTCCCATTTCCACGTCAGTATTTCCATAAGTTGAGTTAATCCACCAGGCCGCTGATGCTCGGCCTTCACCTGCTGGCAATTCGGACATCTAGACACAAAGTCCGCCACACGAATCTTCATACCGCTCCACCAATAAATTTCCCGGAGACCATGATACATCTTCGTAGAACCTGGGTGCACAGAATACCTAGAGTTATGAGCCTCCGCCATACCCTCTCCCGGAGATTATCTACATCTGGGACACATATCCTACCTTGACATCACAACACTCCATCATTGATGCCGAGTGAAAATGCCAAAATCTTGTTATTCAGAACTGCCTACTTCAGCTGTGCCAATGCTAAATCGATAAACTGCTTTTCTTTGACTTCCGCTACAAGTGACGATTCTGCCCCATTATGCACCATGACCTCCCCTTCGCCTGAGGTCGAAAGACGTACCCCCAAATTGGCCAATTGGTAAACCTCCTGAGCCAAGTGTCTCTGATTCGCTTCCAAATGAGCCAAACTACCCATAGGATTCTGACTGAGAGCGTCGGCCACCACATTCGCCTTTCCTGGATGGTACAAGATGTTCATATCATAATCCTTAAGCAATTCTAACCACCTCCGCTACCTTAGATTCAGCTCCTTCTGCTTGAATAAATACTGAAGACTCTTGTGGTCTGAGAACACATCCACGTGGACTCCATAAAGATAATGCCGCCAAATTTTTAATACAAACACCACAGTCGTGAGCTCCAAATCGTGCGTCGGGTAATTCTTCTCGTGATTCTTGAGTTGCCTTGAAGAATACACTATGACCTTCCCATGTTGCATCAACACACACCCCAAACCAACCCTTGAAGCATCGCAATAAACCACAAATCCCTCTATACCTTCTGGCAAGGTCAATACCGGTGCCGAAGTCAATCTCATCTTCAATCTTGAAAACTTTTCTCACAAGCGTCGAACCACTGGAACTTCACCGCTTTCTGCGTCAATTTAGTCAATGGGGAGGCGAGGGTAGAGAATCCCTCCACAAACCTCCAATAATACCCAACTAGACCCAAGAAACTACGAATCTCTGACGGGGTCGTTGGTCTAGGACAATCTTTCACTGCCGCAATCTTCTGGGGATCAACTTGAATACCTTCTCTGGACACAACATGACCCAAAAACGCGAGTAATTCTAGCCAAAACTCACATTTCAAAAATTTAGCGGACAACTGGTGATGATGAAGAATCTACAGAACTGCCCTGAGGTGATTAGCATGATCTTCCTGACTCCGCAAGTAGACAAGGATGTCATCAATAAAAACAATCACGAAGGAGTCTAGAAATGACTTGAAAACCCTATTCATAAGATCCATGAAAGCTGCCGGAGCATTGGTCAGCCCAAAGGACAATGACCATGACGAGTCCTGAAGGCGGTCTTAGGAATATCATGCTCTCTGATCTTCAACTGATGATACCCAGACCGTAAATCAATTTTGGAGAAGAACCTCGCACCTTGCAATTGATCAAACAAATCATCTATTCAAGGCAATGGATACTTGTTTTTTATAGTGACGTTGTTGAGCTGCCGATAATCAATACACATCTGAAGCGAACCATCCTTCTTTCTAACAAAAAGAACCGGAGCACCCCACGATGACACACTCGGCCGAATGAACCCCTTATCTAATAAATCCTTCAACTGCTCCTTTAACTCCCTTAGCTCTGCATGCGCCATTCTGTATGGTGGAATAGATATTGGCTGCGTATCTAGTAGTACTTCAATCCCAAAATTGATCTCTCTATCTTGCGGAATCCCTGGAAGCTTGTCCGGAAATACTTCAAGAAACTCATTCACAACTGGCACGAACTCGGGGGCCGACACTTCTGAAGCGGTGTCCGCGACCCGGACCAAATGATAGATACACCCCTTCTTAATCATCTTCGAGGCCTTAAGGCAGGAGATAAACCTAACTTTCGGCACCACACCATTCCCCTTCCACTCAATAACCAGCTCATTAGGAAACTCGAGTCTCATGAATCTCGTTCGGCAGTCGAGGTTAGCAAAGCACGAATAAAGCCAGTCCATTCCCATAATAATATCAAAATCTACCATCTCAATCTCAATAAGATTGGCCGTGGTAACGCGACCATATACCGTGACAACACAATTCTTATAGACTTGCACTGCTATAATAGAATCACCAACCGGAGTCGATACATAGAAGAACTCATGAAGCTGTTCGGGTTCTATCCCAAAACTTGAAGCAATAAACGGGGTAACATAGGACAAGGAGGACCCCGGATCAATAAGAGCATAACAATCAAGTGCTTGAACATTTAGAATACCTGTGCCAACATCTGGAGAAGCCTCCGCGTTCTGGCGACCACTCAAAGCATAGAATTGGCTGGGTCCACCTCTACCACGAGCCCTACCCCTAATTACACCATGTCTTGCTGGAGTTGGAGGACGCACTGAAGATGTGGCGGCTGAAGAACCGGATGACTCGGCAAATCCCCTACCCATGCCCTGGCTGGGCGCACGACAATCCCGCTGAAGATGACCCCTCACCCCACACCTATAGCATGTCAGGCGATCCAAATAACATGCCTCAGTATGGAACCCTCCGCACTGAGGGCACAGAGCCCTCCCCTGCTGCTGGAACCTTCCTCCAGGATGACCTGACTGCTGGGGTCTCCTGCTGTCGGATCCTGGTCTCCAATGACTATTCGTCTGATAACGGTGCACTGGCTAAAGACCGTGTATAAGACTGGGATGGCCCTGATGGCCCCCTCCCCTAAACTAGTCTCCCCCCTGAAATTGCGCTCCCTGAGTGACCCACCGACCGGGCTCTGCTGCTACTCTCCTTGTCTGCCCATATCTTCAACTTTTTAGCCTCTGTAGCCTGGGCGAATCCCACAATCTTCCCACAATTCATGTCCGAGTGCAAAGCCGCTGTAGCATCCTCATTCACAACCAAAGGACTGAGACCCTGAACAAATCGTCGGACTCGAGCATCCATGGTCGACACTAACTAGGGAGCATACTTGGACAACCTTACGAACTTCATGTTGTACTCCCAAACACTCATATTGCCCTGCTTGAGAACCTCAAACTCAGTAGCACGAGCTGCCACAGTCTCGGCAGGCAAAAAGTGATCCATGAACGCATCCACGAACTCGCCCCATCTAGCTAGAGGACTTCCCTCCCCACGGGAACCCTCCCACATCTCGAACCAGGAATATGCTGCTCCCCTCAGCTTGTACGAAGCTAACTCAACCCCCTCTGTCCCTGTAGCCTTCATAACCCGAAGGGTCTTGTACATCTCATTAAGAAAATCCTTTGGATCGGCCTCTGGATCCGTACCTGAGAACTCTGGAGGGGCCAACCGCAGAAACTGGTTGACTCTGGAGCCGGCGGAATCTCCCTGTCCGCTGGAGGACGCAGGGGTAGCATGCGATCTTTAGGCCTGAGTGGCCACCAACTTAGTTAACATATGAATAACTTCTCTGAGGTCCCCCTCGGACGTACCAGGACCGGAAGTTGGAACCGTAGATGGATCAGGAATATCAGCGGGAGGGATTGCAGCACCCCCCGCCGCCGCAGGAACATGAATGCTTTGATCCGGAATAGAAGGGTCCGGCAGATTCAAGGTCTGGGAGTCAATCTCAGCCGCACTATCAGGTACATGATTCACAGCCACACTTGGGGTGGCATTGGCCTCAAGGCCGAGTCGAGCTCTCTTCTTTGGTGCCATTACTGAAAAATTTCGGAACAAAGCACGAATTAGATAAGGACATTTTCACTTTCCACCTCACCGCACGATATAGAATAATAATGAAAAGAGTAATTTCCTAAATGTCCATGTAGCCCCCTAATTATAAATGTGGTCGACAACACACCGATAAGAAGGGCTCTACTAGACACGACTCCGAGACATCCAAGGACTCTTTTAAAACCTTAGGCTCTGATACCAAGTTTGTCATGCCCCAAAACCGAGGGACACGACCGACGCTCGACCGGGTAGCCCCAGTCAAGCGGACCTAGATTCTTTTTTCCATCCCACATATTACCCCGTTCCGATGAACATTATTCAATTATAATTAAGACACATTCTTACAATCTGAAATTAAATCATAGATTTCTGTCATTACCAACATGTGGTACAATACTTACAAAATATACCTAACACACATTTTTAGTTTAAGTGTCTACAAGTTATACTGCCCAAAATACATATGTACATAACCCACATTTCCTGTCTACGGAGCCTCTAAGAGTACGAAGGAGATTATATAATACTTGCTGGTAACAAGGCTCCGACTATACCTTACACAAATACCAAAATAAAAATCCGGAAGAAGAGGTGGCATGAACCACACAGGGCCCCGAGAGGAGAGGGGCTCACCAAGACAGCTGATAGGACGTAGAGGAGGCACTACTGTCGGTGGGCTGGAGTACCTGCTATAGATCCACCTACAATCATCACAAGAATGTAGCTCCCCCGGCAAAAGGGACGTCAATACACTTGAATTGTACTGGTATGTATGAACAAACTTTACTCTAAGTAAACTCAACAATGCACAGGCAAGAGACATACATAGGGTCACACAATCACTGCACAAGATATAGAAAGAACACAATGGAAGTTCCACAATTTTCACTTCATCACAATCACAATCACAATCAGAATTACAATTCCACCATTGTCCCTTCTCAACATTCCATCCTTATTTCTTCTCTTGCGGTGCGCAACCCGATCCCACCTATTAATCATAATCATTTATTATGTTTCTGTTGCGGCGTGCAACCCGATCCCACCGGATAATCACAATCATTTATTGTGTTTCTGTTGCGGCGTGCAACCCGATCCCACCAGACAATCACAATCACACCCTTATCACTTCTCACATATCGCCCTTATCCCTCCTGTTGCGACGCGCAACCCGATCCCACCAAACAATCATATCTCATGTCAACAATGACAATTCACAATTCAATCACAGAAAATTTCAGCAATGGGAATACATCTTATTTACAACCCATAATACGTATAAAAAGAAACATCGTGACACAACAAACCTGACCAAATAGTGAATCATATATGATATCGCCACAACCGTTTTATTCAATTACATCACACCACAACTCCTTTTCATTACTTGTTACACTTCCTTTAGCATATACATTCATACTCTTGGGTTCATTATCCTACTGGAATTATTTCACATAGCACAGCAGTGTGGTGATCAACTAAAGACAGGCAAGAAATACACTTCACGCTTCAACACAATTCGAACAATCAGTTGCACATATTCACACCAATACACGTACCGTATGCTCGGGCACCACAAAGAAATTTTACAAAGATTAAAGTTAGCCATACATACCTGGAGTCGAAGTTCCCTTTTTAATTTCTATCGCAATTCACCGAACCTTCTAGCACCGTCAATCTAGTTCACAATGCGACACATTTACCTTAGAATTAGGAGTCTCGAATTCATTTGAGCATTTTATCAAACACTATGTGATTCCTTAGATTAACTAAACCCTTTTTAGTGAAAGATTACTTTGCTTGCTTCCCTTTACTAGTTTATGGAAGATTATTCACATGCATGCAAGGTGTCAACTTTTCATCCTCAAGAACCAACCTATGTGTGTTTTATTCTTAGCTAAATTCTGAGAATTTGGGGAAATAGGGTGAAGACTTACCTCTTATGATGAAGAAGATGACGACTACTCGATAAACTTCCAGGCCTGAGTAGAGATGGAGGACCAATTTGGGGAAGATGAAGACTTCTCACTCTAGAACCCACTCTATAATGTGGTTATAAGGATACACGATCTGATTCAATGCCAATTGATAAACGAACAAGTAAATAGATGTATTTACTGATTAAGATAGATCAAATCAATGTCGTTGCAATTTATCGGCCTCGATCGGAAGAGTCTCGAGATCAAGTGTTAAGAACAATAAGAATAACAAGAACAATAGTAAATTGTAAGCAAGTAAAAGAGCAACGTATTTTTATTTCTCAGTAAGTGAATGTAATGTATCCTGGTTACAAATAAATAGAGTTCCTCTTTATATAGTAGTGGAATCCTAAATAAGGTATAAATCTAATTTTGGAAGTAATATCTATGATTGGTATCATTAACCGTTGGCGGTTTTTCCAATACCGAGATTCCCGCCGAGATTTATGGTCGATCACTGATATCTCACTATCGGTTGCTCGATGTCAATCGTGTCCGGTCTTGATCCTTCGGTCTTCGTGTTCTTCGAGCTCAAGCTCGCTTCGATACGAACTTAATCTCGAGGCAGACCCTCGATCCCATAAAATTGAACGTGCTCGATTTTAACCGCATACAAATGGAAACTAATATTTCTTTGTCCGAACTTGTGTTCTCTCATTCACAGCTGGTGAACCTTTTCTTCTTGATAATCTTTAGTCAACTCACTTTCGCTAATTGCACCAAGCTCTTGCTTTTTCCTAGCATAATCCCAAGTTGACAGTGTTGATCAATATCAGAAAGGTCTTCCTTTGAAATCGATAGCTCTCCAATGCTGACATATTCTGCAAATGCCGCCTTGCACACACCACAATCACTGCAAAAAATAATAGGTGAATTTTTTTAGCATTCAATGTAAAATACAATTAGTTAAAATAGATAGAAGGAAATAAGCACATACAATGATCCTTATTTTTGTTGGGGTATCTCACCGACCAACCACTGAATGTAAAAAGGTTCAGTAACACCTTTTTCAATGTATGCCTTTGTGTTCTTTAAGTTGATGTCTGGACAGTTGCCAAAGAAGCCGGTGCATGACAAGTAGAGGGGGATTATAATAGCAAACTTGTCGATAACATATTCAACAAGTTTGTGATTTCGTGAAGAGACCATAAAATCATAAACATATAGAATCCTATCGGTGACGTGAAACACAACCAACAACCAATAAAATTTCTCCACAATGTTTATCGACATAATCACAAAATCAACACATTCCCACGCAACATTTGCAAGTAATCGGTACCCCAATATGTATTCTTCCATGACGTCCTGAGATTTGACAACAACAAGCTTCTTATCGACAGAAGCATTAAAGTACCTCTCATAAATTTGTTCAATTCTAGTCTCGAACATACGATCAGTGGTCATAAATTGTGTTTTGTTTGCAAGACCGTACTATTTCCTCTCTTCCTCAAATAGTATAAAATAACATCAGTATGCTACAAAAAAAATAGATTTGATTGTTTCTCAATGCTTCATACAAATTAACAACAATTTTCAAACAAAAAATCTACATATTTCTAAAATAACAAGGGAATGCGTGTACCATGTTGTTAAGTACTTGCCCGGGATGTGCCAAAGTTAAAACAAGTACTTTTGATCATCTTTCTCCACTCCAAGATCAAACCATGGTTTGAGCTGGTTATCTGATGTGCCGGAGAATTTTGGCACATTTAATACCAAATTACTTGGATTTTGGCTTGTTTTAAAGGCATTTTTCTTCTATGCTTATGAAATTTTGATGTTATGCAGTGCATGAGGCTTGAGGATTCAAAGATATGGAAAAGAGATCATAAAGCTGGAAAAAGATAAGAAAAAGACACAATGTGATCGCAGAATTGACAACGCAGATCACATATCCAACTTGCGGACCGCATACTGCTCAGGTCCATCGCGAAGCTCAACAGATTTGGCCAAACCAATTGAAAGAAATGCGGTCCATTTTGCAATCGCATAACTGCTTTGCAGACCGCATAATGTATCGCAGAACTCCCTGTAGAAGATGCTGAGCTTGAAATACGATGCAGTTATGCGGTCGCATATCACCAATGCGGACCGCATAACACAAATGCGACGAGCACCTAGAAACTAAGGTTTGAAGTATGCGACTGGCTTGTGAATAATGCGATCCGCATTCCTGTTATGCGACAGGAATGCGGTCGCAGAGTTGACCTGGAAGGGCAATTTTATCTGTTTTTTACTCCGAGTTTTAGCCCACTATAAATAGATTTATTGGGGTTTTGTGGGTCATTCCTGTATGGTTTTAGAGCTACATCATTCACTTTGAATATTCCCCTCTTTTGGAAGATTTAGAAGTGAAGATTCCTCCATTTTTGTAAGTTTTATGACATTAAATACTCTCATCTTTTTGTCTTTAAGCATGAGTAGCTAGTCTTAAATACTAAGGTTGTGGACTCTAAATGGGTGTTATGTTATTGGATGTTTAACATTGAATATATATATAATGGTCGGTTGATATTTATTTACTTCTCAATCTTCATTTATTGTTGGTGGTTGCAAACATTAACATTTGCCATTAATTCTTTCTTAGCTTGGAAAAGTGAGTTAAGATTGGTAGGAGTAAATATCAAAGACCCAAGGCTTTAAACCTTGTTTAATAGAATCGCTTAGGAATAAGTGGATTTTATTTGGCATTAATTGATTACTCTTCATTGCAACTCTTTTATATTTGGAAAAATCATAAAGAGAAAATATTACCCAACTATTGGAAAATATTGGGTAGTCATTTAGAAATCATTTGCATATCTTAAGGACCTTCCATTAGAAATATATCATATTAATACCCATTAGCATTACATTTCATTAAAAGGGACAAAACCTTGTTAGTTAATCATATTAATTACAACTTTAAATTAATCATACTTGTCACTATTGCAATTAAATTATTACAAAATCAATTCCCATATTCTTGTTACATTAACGGAATAGAGATACGATTTAAGTTGCGATTCACACTACCAAAGTAATCTTTTCACGCCTATTCCATGTGGGATTCGAGCCCAACCTTTTTGAGTTATTATATTTGACTTCGACCGCTTTACACTATTTTTAAGGTGTAATTTGAGCGTATCAAATTTTGGCGCCGTTGCCGGGTAATACGGTTTTGAAATTACTATATAGTGTGTACTTTACTTTATATCTTTTTCTATTCCATCACACTTTGCTCATTTTGTTTGGTCTACTAGGTCGACATGACCAATGTTTATGATGAAGAGGAGAACCCTTTCGCCAACATCGAAGAATATATTGACGACACCGATGCTATCATCCCTCCGGTGGTTGGTGCATCTACATTCAAAGTGGATCATTGAATGATTCTATTGTTCAAGGCCGAAGGGTTGTTCCATAACTCAACGGATGATGATCCGACACAATAGCTAAGTAATTTCATGGGTGTGTGCTCCATGCACAAACAAACCAATGTGAAAATGATGCTTTGAGGTTACGAGTATTCAAGTGTCACGCCCCAAAATCGAGAGACGAGACCGGCGCCTAACCGGGTGAACCTAGTCAAGCGGACCTGGATTGCCTTTCCTGCCCAACGTATTACCCCGCGTTCATAACATACATTATTTCATGTGAGTTAGCCGATTTTAGTTTCAAAGTACATTTTACAACATATCTCCATTTGTTTCCTTTTTTAATATTTCAACGGTTGATATTACCACATACATAATACATACATAACTTTCCAACATGATCCACGGTTCTGAGCACGCACTGTTACTACCCAAAAATACATGCATACACCCACATCATGTCTACGGAGCCTCTACGAACACTAGGGATTTTACATTAATTGCCGGTAATAGGCCCCGTCTATACCTTTACAACATAAACAAAAGAGGGTGGTATGATCCACACACGGCTCCGAGGAGAAGAGGGGCTCACCACAACTGCTGCAGAGATGAAGAGGGGGTACCACTAATGGCAGGCTGAGCTACCTGCTATGGAACCACCTACATCCATATAAAAGATGTAGCGCCCCCGGCAAAAGGGATGTTAGTACTGTGGAATAGTACTAGTATGTATGAACAAAGTTTATCCCAAGTACAATCAAGCAATATACATATAAGAAAAAGGACAACAATCGGACCAACAATCAAAACACACGGAAAGAGACAATGAAAGTCAACAATTTTACAATCTCTCCTTTTTCCCTTTTCAACACCACCACATTCACGAGTTTCATCAATTTCATATCAATAGTGATAAAGATCACTTTTCCACCCTTATTACCTCGGCCACCCTTATCACCACAACCCACACCTTATTACTTCGTGTTGCGGCGCGCAACCCGACCCCGCCTGACAATTTATATTTCAACATTATCACCACAACCCACACCTTGTTACTTTGTGTTGCGCCGCGCAACTTGACCCCGCCTGACAATTTATATTTCAAAAACAACAACACCAATAATTTCATCACAACAACAACAATAACAAACAGTTTCATTATAAGAACATTCCTTTCAAGGATTCCAGATTCAACAACAAGGATGTCTTCAATAAAAACAATCACGAAGGAGTCTAGAAATGGCTTGAATACTCAAATCATAAGATCCATGAAAGCTGCTGGAGCATTGGTCAGCCCAAAGGACATTACCAAAAATTCTAAATGACCATATCGAGTCCTGAAGGCGATCTTAGGAATATCCTGCTCTCTGATCTTCAACTGATGATGCCCAGACCGTAAATCATTTTTTGAGAAGAACCTCGCACTTGCAATTGATCGAACAAATCATCTATTCGAGGCAACATATACTTGTTTTTGATAGTGACTTTATTGAGCTTCTGATAATAGATGCACATCCGAAGCGACCCATCCTTCTTTCTGACGAAAGGAACCAGAGCGCCCCACGACGATACACTCGGCCGAATGAACCTCTTTTCTAATAAATCCTTCAATTGCTCCTTTAACTCCTTCAACTCTGCTAGTTCCATTCTATTTGGCGGAATAGATATTAGTTGCGTATCTGGTAGTGCATCAATCCCAAAATCGATCTCTCTATTTGGCGGAATCCCTGGAAGCTCGTCCAGAAATACTTCAAGAAACTCATTCACAACATGCACGGACTCGGGACCAGGCACTTCTGAGGTGGTGTCCGCAACCAGAACAAATGATAGACACACCCCTTTTTAATCATCT
Source organism: Nicotiana undulata (assembly GCA_005239495.1). Taxonomy (NCBI): domain Eukaryota; kingdom Viridiplantae; phylum Streptophyta; class Magnoliopsida; order Solanales; family Solanaceae; genus Nicotiana; species Nicotiana undulata. The sequence continues at coordinate 11,815 of ML269765.1, forward strand.
TCGAGGCCTTAAGGTAGGAAATAAACCTACCGTTCGGCACCACACCATTTCCCTTCCACTCAATAACTGGCTCATTAGGAAACTCTAGCCTCATGATTCTGGTTCGACATTCGAGTTTAGCGAAGCACGAATAAAGCCAGTCCATTCCCATAGTAATATCGAAATCCATCATCCTAAGCTCAATAAGATCGTACGTGGTAATGCGACCACATACCGTGACAACACAATTACTATAGACTCGCGCTGCTGTAATAGAATCACCAACCGGAGTCGATACAGAAAACGACTCATGAAGCTGTTCGGGTTCTATCCCAAAACTTGAAGCAATAAACGGGGTAACATAGGACAAGGAGGACCCCGGATCAATAAGAGCATAATAATCAAGTGCTTGAACAGTCAGAATACCTGTAACAACATCTGGAGAAGCCTCCGCGTTCTGGCGACCACTCAAAGTGGCTGGGTCCACCTCTATCTCGAGTTCCACCCCTAACTGCACCACGCCCCACTGAAGCTGGAGGACACCCTGAAGATGTGGAGATTTGAAGAGCCGGATGACTGAGCAAAACCCCTACCCCTGCCCTGACTGGGCGCATGGCAATTCCGCTGAATATGACCTCTCACTCCACACCCGTCGCATACCGGGAAATCCAGATAACAAGACTTGGTATGGAACCTCCCACACTTAGGGCACAGAGCCCTCCCCTGCTGCTAGGAACTCCCTCCTGGGCGACCTAACGGATGGGGTCTCCTCCTGTCTGATCCTAGTCCCCAGCGACTACTCTGCTGGAAACGGTGCACTGATGGCGGTGCACTGGCTGAGGACTGTGCATTGGACTGGGATGGCCCTGATGACCCTCTCCCAAGAATTTCTCTCCCTCATCCAACTGAACTCCCCGAGTGGCCCGCTGACCGGGCCCTGCTGCTACTCTCTCTCTCTGACTTGATCTTCAAGTTCCTAGCCTCTGTAGCCTGGGTGAACCCCAAAATCTTCCCATAATTCATGTATGAGTGCAAGGCACCTGTAGCAGGTTCATTCACAACCAAGGGACTAAGGCCCTGAACGAAACATCGAACCCTGGCATCCATAGTCGACACCAACTGAGGCGCATATTTAGATAACCGCACGAACTCCATGTGGTACTCCCACACACTCATATTACCCTGCTTGAGGACCTCAAACTCCGTAGCACAGGCTGCCACAGTCTCGGCGGGCAAGAAGTGATCCATGAAAGCATCCACGAACTCTTCCCATCTAGCCGGAGGACTTTCCTCCCCAGGGGAACCCTCCCACATCTCGAACCAGGAATATGCTGCTCCCCTCAGCCTATATGAAGCTAACTCAACCCTCTCTGTCTCTGTAGCCTTCATCACCCGAAGGGTCTTGTACATCTCATCAAGAAAATCCTGTGGATTGGCCTCTGGATCTGTACCTGAGAACTCTGGAGGGGCCAACCGCAGAAACTGGTTGACTCTGGAGCCAACAGAATCTCATTGTCTGCTGAAGGACGTAGGGGTAGCATGAGATCTTTGGGCCTGAGCGGCCACCAACTGAGTCAACATATGAATAGCTCCTCTGAGGTCCCCATCAGACGTACCATGACCGGAAGCTGGAACTATAGAGGGGTCAGGAATATCAGCGGGAGGGATTTCAGCACCCACCGCCGCCGCAGGAACATGAACGCTTTGATCCGGAATAGAAGGGTCAGGTAGATTCAAGGTTAGGGAGTCACTCTCACCCGCACTATCTGGTACAGAATTCACAGCCACACCCGGGGTGGCATTGGCCTCAAGGCCGAGTCGGGCTCTCTTCTTTGGTGCCATTACTTAAATGTCCATGTAGCCCCCTAATTATAGATGTGGTCGACAACACACCGATAAGAAGGGCTCTACTAGAGACGGCTCCGAGACATCCTAGGACTCTTTTAAAAACCATAGGCTCTGATACCAAGTTTTTCACGCCCTAAAATCGAGGGTCGAGACAGGCGCCTAACCGGGTGAACCTACTCAAGCGGACCTGGATTGCCTTTCCTGCCCAACGTATTAACCCGCGTTCATAACATACATTATTTCATGTGAGTTAGCCGATTTTAGTTTCAAAGTACATTTTACAACATATCTCCATTTATTTCCTCTTTTAACATTTCAACAATTGATATTCAAACATACATAATACATACATAACTTTCCAACATGATCCATGATTCCGAGTACGTACTGTTACTACCCAAAAATATATGCATACACCCACATCATGTCTATGGAGCCTCTACGAGTACTAGGGATTTTACATAACTTGACGGTAACAAGGCCCAAGCTATACCTTTACAACATAAACAAAAGAGGGTGGTATGATCCACACACGGCTCCGAGGAGAAGAGGGGCTCACCACAACTGCAGCAGAGATGAAGAGGAGGCACCACTAACGGCGGGCTGAGCTACCTGCTATGGGACCACCTACATCCATATAAAAGATGTAGCGCCCCCAGAAAAAGAGACGTTAGTACTGTGGAATAGTACTAGTATGTATGAACACACTTTATCCCAAGTACAATCAACCAATAGACAGATAAGAAAAAGGACAGCAATAGGACCAACAATCAAAACACACAGAAAGAGACAATCAAAGTCAACAATTTTACAATCTCTCCTTTTTCCCTTTTCAACACCACCAACTTCACGAGTTTCATCAATTTCATATCAATAGTGATAAAGATCACTTTTCCACCCTTATTACCTCGGCCACCCTTATTATCTCGGCCACCCTTATCACCACAACCCACACCTTATTACTTCGTGTTGCGGTTCGCAACCCGACCCCACTTGACAATTTATATTTCAACCTTATCACCACAACCCCACACCTTATTACTTCGTGTTGCAGCGCGCAACCCGACCCCGCCTGACAATTTATATTTCAAAAACAACACCACCAATAATTTCATCACAACAGCAACAACAACAAACAATTTCATTATAAGAACTTTACTTTCAAGGATTTCAAATTCAACAACAACACCAAACAATTGCATCACATGGGCCTTCCTTTCAAGGATCACAAATTCACATTTAACAATTCATTTACTTGGGCTCAAGGCACCCCAAACTTTCATCAAGCAGCAATTTATGCACAAGGTATTGCCATAACCGTTCAACTTATTTACAATGCTTCATATTAATAACTTTAAACAACTACCATCTTTGCACATAATAAAGTAGGCATGCCAAGTGACAATTCAAAATCTCATCTAACATAGTGGGTGGAAATAAACTAGACAGTCAATTCACATATTTTCATATAAGTACACATACCGTATGCTTGCCACAACAAGAGGGATTTTATAAGGTTTAAAGTTAGCCATACATACCTGGAGTCGAAATCCCTTTTTAACTTTTACTCACAAATCACCGAACCGACTAGTACCGTCAATCTAGTTCACAATTAAACATATTCAACTCAGAATTGGAAGTCATGTATGCAATTCAGACTCTCTTAAGCATTTTTCCAAACACTATGTGACCCCATTAGATTACCAACCCTGTCTTTGTGAAAATTACCCCAAACCACTCCCTCTTACTAGATTAACACTATTATTAAACATGCATGCAAGGTCTTAGTTAATATTTTCAAGAATCAATCTATGCAAATCCTCCCTTTGTTTAAAATCAGAAAATTAATGGAAAAAGGTTGGGAACCCTTACCTGCTAGAATGGGGAAGAAGGAGATTACTCAAAATATCAGGCCTGAGGGACTTTGAAAATTCCCTTTGGTGGAAGAACTACTTTCTCTCTCAAGAACTCCCCTTTCCTTCTCTCTATTTTGTTCAGAAGAATTGTTAATATGAAGGGGTGGGGTGTTCTAATGAACTGGGGGTCGGGTTTTTAAATTAGAAAAATTAGGAGCCCGACAGAGGAATGCGGTCAGGAATGCAATCGCATTCCTGACATGCGGTCCGCAGACCGGTCGCAGAACGGCCCTCAAGATGGGCCACCTTTAAAACACACTGTGCAGGTATGCGACCAATATGCGGTCCGCATACACGTTATGCGATCGCATAGTACGTCGCATAAGCTCCCTCATAAAACATCGCATAGTGCGTCGCATAACACCCAACTTCTGGAAAATTACATCTTTCAACTTCCGGGGTGCTTTTACACAAATAAGGTCCGTTTTAAGATTTTCTACAGTTATAAAAACTCGGGGACTTATTCGGGCATTATTTTAAACAAGAAATTTTACGGGTCCTTACATCAAGTATTCGTTGGCGGGAGAAGAGAAAAAATGGCTTCAAAACTTACCTCCTCAAACTATCACAACATGGCCTGAGCTTGTCCGAGCCTTCTTATCAAAGTGGTTCCCAGATAGCAAAAAGTCAGATCTCAGAGACAAAATATTTTTCTTCAAGCAACTGCCATAGGAGCACTTACACGAGGCATGGGATAAATTCAAGCTATACCTAGTGAGATCACCAAACCATGGGTTCCCAGACCATATTCTGATGGAGAAGTTCTATATGGGTTTGGACCCACTATCCCAGTCCATTGCTAAATATGCTGCAGATGGGTCCTTCACGGATAGGTCATTCGCTAGGATCACTCAAATTCTAGACAAAATAGCAAAGCATAATCAAGCATGGCATTCAGAGGATACTAGAGGTGGAATTTCTTATGGTACTCCCTCTCTTACCAACATGCTAAAAGAGAATAAAGAGAGAGACCAGTTAATTGCCGGTCTGGCTACTAACATCGATGTGGTAACAAAGATGTTCACTGAGAGTCAAACAAAAAAGGTAAATATGGTAGACGACATGCAATCGATGGGAAGTCAAGATTTTGAAGAAGCAAATTATGTCGAAAACTCTCAAGGTGGTTTCCGCCAACAAAGTAATTTGAGGCAAAACCCGCAAGGGCAAGGCCAACAAAACTGGTGAAATGATCAAAGTGGTCAAGGATCTTGGAACAACAACAACAATTATGCCGATAGAAGTTCCAACCCTTATGTTCCACCAAGAGGGCAATATTCCAAATCCTCACAATACAAGGAAGGGCCTTCGAATTAATCCAAAATGGAGAGGATGCTTGAGAAAATTTTGCAAAATCAAGAGCGAAGTGATGCAAAAATGAAAAACATGTCTAAGGTAGTGGGATCACACACCGCCTCCATTAAAAAGCTCGAGATGCAAATGAGGTATTTGTCACGAGAACAAAATCCCAAGCTAAAAGGTACTCTTCCTAGTGACACGATGGTCAACCCAAAAGGTGGTCCAAGCGGACCATCTTCTCATTGCATGGCCATCACAACTAGAAGAGGCAAGGTGCTCCAAGATAAAAGTGAGCAAGTGGTTGATGTACAAAATCCTGATCAAGAAGTGGAAACACAAGTTGTGTTTCCGAGTGTGGTTAAAATTGAGGAGCCTTCTCATAAGGTAAAGATCCAAGAAGCAAAACAGGGAGAGGGTAAGGAAAACGTGAAGGAGACCCCAAAAGCTCCTCCACCAATTCCTTGACCTACTCCCCCATTCCCTCAAAGGCTTGCATGAAGGGTGGACGATGGCAAGTTTGAAAAATTCTATGACATCGTGAAACAATTGTCGGTAAACATCCCATTCTTGGAAGCTTTCCAAGAAATGTCGGGGTTTGCCAAATATTTGAAATATTTGATGACAAAGAAGAGAACTACAAAGAATGAAGTGGTAAACTTGACTCATCAGGTAAGTTCGATAATTTCTACAATTACCGTGGAGAAAAAGGGAGACCCGGGAGCATTCACTATTCCATGTACCATCGGGTTGAGAGACTTCGCTAGAGCACTTTGAGAAAACGGGGATAGTATAAATTTGATGCCTCTTGCTGTCTACAAGCAAGTCGTATTGGGGTTGCCAAGACCTACTAGCATGAGATTGCAAATGACCGACCGATTAATTAAGAAACACGTAGGCATTGTTGATGATGTCTTGGTAAAGGTGGGGAAGTTCCTTCTCTCGGCCGATTTTGTCATCTTGGATTGTGCGGTGGACAAGGAGATTCCTATCATTTTAGAAAGACCATTCCTTGCGACGGGAAGAGATTTAATGGACTCGGAGCGACATGAAATCAAGTTCCGAGTGAATGATGAGGAAGTCACCTTCCAAGCTAGAAAGGGGTTGAAATTGCCAAGTGCATATGAGGGAATCTCGGTCATTGATGTAGTTGATGAGGTTGAAGATGCCATTGAAATGAAGATGGAAGAAGAATGCCTCGGCGAGGCATTGGAGGCAATATTGGTGAACTTTGATGGTGAAGATACTGAGGGGTATGTGGAGATAGTGAACACATTAGAAGGATATGGGTCTTATACATATGCACCAAAGAAGCTCTCTCTTGACTTAGAGAATCGAGCTACCCCTCCCGCAAAGCCTTCAATCATTGAGCCACCACACCTTGAGCTCAAACCACTCCCATCACACTTGAGGTACAAATTTCTTGGCTCTAATAACACTTTACCGGTAATTGTTTCTTTGTTGTTGAATGATGTGCAGGTTGATGAATTGTTGAATGTCTTGCGGGAGCACCGACAAGCACTTGGATGGACAATAGCGAACATCCGAGGAATCCCCGTCGGGATATGTGAGCACAAAATTCAATTAGAAGAAGAGAGCCAGGCAAGTGTGGAACATCAAAGAAGATTAAATCCTTCAATGCAAGAAGTGGTCAAGAAGGAAATAATCAAATGGTTGGATGTCGGGGTCCCCATTGCGGATAGTCCATGGGTGAGTCTGGTACAATGTGTTCCAAAGAAGGGAGGCATGACAGTGATTCGCAATGAAAATAATGAGCTTATCCCCACTCAGACGGTCACCGGATGGAGAGTATGCATGGACTACCAGAAGCTCAACAATGCCACTTGCAAGGATCATTTCCCTGTGCCTTTTATTGATAAAATGCTTGATCGGCTAGCGGGAAGATCCTTTTATTGCTTCCTTGATGGGTATTCCGGCTACAATCAAATTAATATAGCCTTGGAGGATCAAGAGAAAACCACATTCACTTGCCTGTATGGAACCTTTGCCTTTATTCAGATGCCTTTGGTTTGTGCAACGCTCCGACTACTTTTCAACGATGCATGATGTCCATTTTCTCCGACATGATGGAAGACTTCGTAGACGTTTTCATGGATGATTTTTCGGTGGTCGGTGACTCCTTCGAGCATTGTCTTGAAAACCTTAGACAAGTTCTTAAAAGATGTGAGGAGACCAACCTCATGCTTAATTGGGAAAAATGACACTTCATGGTGGACGAGGGCATTGTTGGGCATAAAATTTCAAAAAGTGGCATTGAAGTCAATCGGGCAAAGATTGAGATCATTTCCAAACTCCTTCCACCAACATCGATAAAGGATATTGGAAGCTTTCTTGGGCATGCTGGATTCTATCGGCGCTTTATCAAGGACTTTTCAAAAATTTCAAATCCTATGTGCAAGCTCCTTGAGAAAGATGCAAAGTTTGTGTTCGACGAGAAGTGTGTCAAGGCATTCGAGGAGCTCAAGGAGAAGCTCACCACGACAACCATTATTGTCACACTGGATTGGTCTCTTCCATTCGAGCTCATGTGTGACGCCAGTGGTGTAGCTATTGGAGCGATTTTGGGTCAAAGACACAAAAAGGTTCTTCATCTGGTTTACTATGCAAGCAAAACACTCAATGGTGCGCAAATGAACTATACGATGACGGAGCAAGAGCTTCTTGCTATTGTGTATGCTTTCGAATAATTTCAAGCTTATTTGCTGGGATCCAAGGTGGTGATCTACACCGACCATGCCGCTCTTTGATACCTTATGGAAAAGAAAGACGTTAAGCCAAGACTAATGTGGTGGGTCCTCTTGTTACAAGAATTTGATTTTGAAGTGAAGGACCTAAAGGGCACCGAGAACCAAGTGGCGGCCCATCTCTCTAGACTCGAAGAAGACGGGCGACCGAAGGATGATCTTGATATCAATGATGCCTTCCCCGATGAGTATATCTTGGAATTATCTTCTTCAACCACTCCTTGGTACGCCGACATTGCCAATTACTTGGTTAGTGACCTAATCCCAGATGATTTAGAAGCATATCAAAAGAAGAAATTCTTAAGAGAGTGTCGGCAATATTACTGGGAGGAGCCATTCTTGTTCCGTATGTGTGCGGACAACATTATTAGAAGGTGTGATCCAGAGGAAGAGATGATGCAAATTCTAAAGGCATGCCATGACTCAACGATTGGTGGTCATCACGGAAGAAAACGGACGACAGCAAAAGTGCTTGAATGTGGTTATTATTGGTCGTCCATCTATCATGATGCCAACCAAATGGTCAATCTTGTGACCAACGTCAGAGGCATGGATCAATCTCCAAGAGTCATGAGATGCCTATGCACATTGTGTTGGAGGTTGAAATATTTGATGTGTGGGGCATTGACTTTATGGGCCCCTTTGTGAGCTCCTATGATATGAAGTATATTTTGGTAGATGTGGACTACGTGTCCAAATGGGTTGAAGCTATTGCCTTTCCAAACAATGAGGAAAGAAGTGTGATTGCATTCTTAAAGAAGAACATATTCACGAGGATTGGCACTCCTAGAGCCATTCTTAATGATGGTGGTTCTAATATTTGCAACAAGGCTTTCACTGGGTTGCTAGAGAAATACCGTGTCAAGCACAAGGTAGCCACCCCTTATCATCCCCAATCAAGTGACCAGGTAGAAGTCTCCAATCGGGAAATCAAGAAAATTCTAGCAAAGACAGTGAATGCAAACAGGACCGACTGTCCAAGCAAGCTGGATGACGCATTGTGGGCATACCACACGACGTACAAAACTCCCATTGGTATCTCCCTACCGGTTAGTGTTCGGTAAAGTTTTTCATCTCCCTGTGGAACTAGAGCATAAAGCCATGTGGGCTCTAAAGAAGTTGAACTTGGACTGGACTGAAGCTGCAAACTTGAGGCTCACTGAACTCAATGAAATGGAGGAATTTCGGTACCACGCTTATGAAAGTGCAGTTGTGTATAAGGAAAGAATGAAATTTGTCCATGAAAAAAAGATCTTGAAAAGAGAGTCCAAGTTCGGTGACTTGGTGTTGCTCTTTAACTGAAGACTCAAATTGTTCCCGGGCAAGCTCAAATAAAAATGGTACGGTCCATTCAAAGTGGTAGATGTCTCCCCATTTGGCGCTGTGGAATTAGCATCTGAGAATGGGCTCCGCACTTTCAAAGTAAATGGCCAATGCATCAAGAACTATTTGGGCTCAGATGGAGAAAGACATGTGGTAGAACAATTGGCTCTTAAAGACGGTCCATGCCCGACTAATGAGTAAATTCAAAAGAAGTCCAACTTCGTCGTGCCGCGATGTTAAATCAAACGCTTCATGGGAGGCAACCCATCACTCTTTTTGTCTTTTAAATTTTGGTTTTTGATTAAACATGTTTCTTTGAGAAATTTAAAGTGTGTGTTAGAGTGCAGGTGGTTCAAAAGTTCACAAAATAGGGTAAAATTGCGAGTGAAAAGGAAGTTGAGCAAGAGTGTCCAGTTTGCGATGCAAATGCGATCTCATTGTATGCGGATCGCATTTCTACCGCAAACCTAGACAGTTAGTTTGGCATTTTTAGATGGCTAGAATGCGGTGCCAGGGTTCACTAAGAGAACCGCATTTCAGTTATGCGATCGCATAGTGCGTCGCATTACGAACCCTAGGTGACCTTTGCAATATTCTGCCACATAACAGGTATGCGGTCACTTTTCCATCGCAATACGCTTAGGTACGTTCCTTACTCTCTTCGCATATCTCACCAATAATAACCGCATTCACTGAACGCTACACTTAAGAAAAAACAAAACAAAAAAAAAAGAAAAAAAAGAAGAGAAATGGCTACATTGAAATTGAACAGGCTAACAAAGACGATATCTATGGAGTTCCATCTTGATTGATTGTTTCATTTTCAACGTCATCTGGTACGTTTACTTCTTCTCATCTCAACTCCTTGTAAATTCTTTTAGTCTAGGTCAAACGTTGTTGTAGTTGTGTTGTTTTTTTTATTATCGCAAGTTTTGTTCCCTTTTTTTCTTATCACCTCTGTGTATGTGTGTCTGTTTGTAAAAGGGGGAAGGGGAGATTCCTGAAGCACTTGTAAATACGACTTGATAGGTAGTGAAATTAGAATAGCCATTGATGGGGTGAGTAAAGCTCTGAAGATGATGAGTTTTGCGGTCCGCAAACTCATTGTGCGATCGCATGTTTCGTCGTATTTTAAACCCTAGGTGAGGTGAGGAAGACAACGTAATGCGACAATTCTGTGACCGCATAGTTGATATGCGGACCGCAGATACGTCGCATACCTCAACAGTCGACTGCCTACCGTAGCGTGGTGTTTGCGGCATCTTTGCGATCGCATAGTCACCTTTGCGGTCGATTATGCGATCGCATAATGTGATGAACTTTTCTTGAAATTGAATCTGCGATGACTATGCGAACCGCATAATGGATATGCGATCGCATAAGTCACCGCATAATCAACCCTTCACAACACATTGTTACTTTGCGACATGTTTGCGGTTCGCATAGTGGTTATGCGATCGCACAACCTGTCGCATAGTGGATTTTCCCAATGCAATTTTTCATAATGTCTGCTACACCACTCACACATCTTTTCTTTGCATCTATGCCTCAAAAACATACACCTTCAGCCAGTAAAAGGGCCTCATCAAGCGGGCAAGCACCTCCGACAAAACGTTCACGTCAAGCACCTCCCTAATTTATTGATGAAAGTCACTCCCAGTATGATGAGGAGGAGACTGTGCCAGATGTGGATCTACAGGCTGAGATAAGGTGGAAGCAAGGAGATGATTTCCAGCTTCGGTTCCCGCTCCCTGAATCTAGGGCGCTATATAGAGAGGGGATCTCCAAAAGGAAGATCGTGGCAGAGAAGCGGTTAAGTCTGAACGGCCTTCAGGAATAATACCCTCACATTTTAGCGAACATACAAGCTAGAAAGTGGGAGTGCTTTACTTCACTACCTGAGGAATTTAATGAAACAGTGGTGCGGGAGTTCTATGTATCCTATGGGGCCTCCAGAACAGCTCACCACAAGCACAACAAAATATTCTGCGACACTGTCCTAGTTTAGGGAAAGGAGGTGTACTATGATAGGGTGGCAATTCATGATCAGTATTTCCTAACCACATGCCCTAGTACAGCGGAGTATGAGGCCAAATTGGCAAATAGAGATGGTAAGCGAGCTTGGGTTGCATCAATGATTTCCAAGGGTACCCCAGCCTGGATTGACCCTGCACACAAAATATACAAGAAAGATCTTACACGAGAGGATCGATTCTGGCTCAGTTTTGTCACCTCCCGCTTGATCCCAACCCGGAATGAAACAGACATAAGCATTGAGAAAGCTATTCTCATTGCCTGCATTATGACCGATATCACGATCGATGTGGGTGACATTATTTCCAAAGAGATAGGGTTCCAGGCGTGGCAGAAAGCCACATCATTTCCTTTCCCATACTTGATCACCGCCCGCTGTAGGGATGCGAATGTTCCTACATTGCCACATTTTGACAAGATGGGAAAAGCGACAAAGGATATCGACATCACACGCATTGGTAATGCGGTGATAAAGGTAGTTGCTGCTCCTCCGGAGATTCAGATTCAGATTCAGACCGAGACAGACATCTCCAACTCCCAGACTCCTATTGAACCTCAGACTGCAGAGACATCCACTGCTGCTCCACAGCCTACCCCTTAGACCAGTGCTCAGCCACCTGCTTCAATGCCAGTCCTTTTGAGGCTTGGTCTCCTAGCTCATCACACCAATGCTAAGGTAGACAAGCTTCTGAAGGACCTCCTGATACTTATCAGGAAGGCCCTGACCCCCATTCAGGCATCAGTGATGACCCTACAGCAGCAACACATATCTTACGAGGGTCGCCTAAAGGGGCTTGAGGCCAGGATTCAGAAGATTGAGCATGGTGAGATTGGAGACCTGCCAATGCTCCGAGCTGATGTGACTACACTAAAGACTAACCTCCATAAGCTACAGAATCTGCAGTTTGATTTATCTTCCTTCCTGCCCAAGGAAGGAGAGCATGGAGGGGGCGCATCTGAGACTGGGCTAGGTCTTGACTTTTCTACACTGATGACAGCCTAGGCAACCCCGACTGTTGGAGCCTCCCAACCTCCACCTCCCTCTGCACGAGATGCTATACCTTCTAGGGAGGATTCCGGACATTACAGCGTCCGAGGGTCAGGATGAGGAGGCTATTGACTCATGGCCAGATAATGATGAGGGCCCTCAGGAGAAAGGCAAGGAGGTTGCCGTCACCACAGCTGTAGAGGTGGAAGAGGATGCTCAGGTGCTGATTGCGATACAAGGATCCTTAGCTGACAGAGCTGCTCTAGTCACATCATCAGCTATTTCGCCGTCAGCAGGCGGGGCCAGCAACTCTCAGACCCCTTCTTCAGCTTCTGGACACTTGGAGACTTTTCCACCTATAACAGCAGTCAGCAATCCAGCTGAGTCTTCAACAGCTCCTTCACCACCAGTGGCAGTCATACCTCCAGCTGGGACTTTGGCAGACCCAGTTCCATTTGCGATCATTGACCCCTCTGACACCCAGCAAACCACTGACTCCCATAGCGCTTAGTGTTCCCCAGGGATCCCCTAACTCTATTTTACATTCCTTATGCATTGAGGACAATACATGCTCTTTAGTTCGGGGTGGAAGGGTAGCCTTGTATGAACATCTTTTGTAACTTGTGTGATCCTCAAACTATTGTATTTGTTTTCTCTTTGTGTTATATGTGATTTTCAAGTTTATCGGTAAACTCTTATACATACTTATTTTGTTGACCATTAACTTGTGTTGTCCTCGTACATATGCTATCTGTGTGTATATATATATATATAAAAACAAGTAGATAGTCGTATGCATACCATCATTAGTAATTAACAATGAATTCGCCTTGGTTTTTCTTCGCCAGGTTCTTTTCCAAGGGTGTAATAGTAGAACCATGGCAGTAGGATGAAACATATTGACCGGTTTGGTGTAAGTGTCTAGTCTCAAGCATGTTTGTTAGTAAATAACCTATACCCTTCCATTAAAAAAAAGATAAATTTTGTGTTGAAAAGGCAATCAACTATGTGAACTTGAGGCTCGCTTTTTGACTCTATGCGTACTTAGAATTATACATGTAAATATGATGAAAACTTTGAGTTGTCAAGCGATGACTCATGAGTTAAAACTATGTTGAGCCAAACAGTCATGTGCCATGTGTGTTAGATTTTGTATCAATAATTCTTGTGTTTACTTCTGTCATTTAGAACTTGCCCAGTTGTTTTTTCGATGCTAATAATAAGTACATTGAGTTGGAGAAATGACCTTAGGCATTCTTTGTGATATTGGAAAACCCAATGAGCTTTTCAAGCTACCCAATGTATTCATTATTATCACTAGTTACCCATTTGAGCCTTTAGCCTTTTGTTGAACACCTCATTACAAACCTTTCCCGTTTTGTAAAATAATTCCCTCTTTTGAACCCATTCCTCCTAGAACAGTGAGAATTAGGCTAAAAGCCTAAGTTGGGGGTGGGATGTCAAAGTGGAAGTTGTTAAGGTTGTACATTGAGTGTAAGAACCTGCACCTCAAAATAGTCGCATGAGATTATTCAAGCTCCAAAAGAAAAGAAAAAAAAAAGGGCTATGGGGTTTAAAAAGAGACAAAGGGCACTGAAAGAGAAAAATGTGAGTAGTGTTCAAGAAGGGTGTAGTCACTTGTACCCAAATGATTATCCAACCCTTCCCTAAGCCTAAATTACAAGCTTAAAAATTCCTTATGGGATCTCTAACCGAATGTTCTTAAATAGGCAACGAATTAAAATAAGGGCAAGCCTATGGTATGATGTGTTGTAACACTTGAAACTCTTTGTGAGAGTGAGTGTCTTTGTAAATATGTCCCTTTAAGCTGTCATTGTAAATATCGTGAGTTGGGACTTTCTTTCTGGTAAGGGCACATGAACTGTGAAGTATGACAGTAGTTGAGTTCTTGAAGTCGGATTCAAGTGCACTCAACTGAGAGTAACATTTTGTCAAATTTGTTGAGGCTCAAAGTTCACGAGTTGATTAGTTTCCTTGTAAATAACAGTGGCTGTTCACGAAGGGTAAATAAATGAAAATGCATGCTTGTAGTACTGACAATTAACACCGTCCATGGTCATTATCGTTTCTGGTGTTGTAGTTGGAGTCTAGGTTAGGATAGAGTCGTTTTAGATGCATGAGGACAAGCAAGAGTTTAAGTTGGGGGTGCTGATGTGCCAGAGAATTTGGGCACATTTAATACCAAATTACTTGGATTTTGGCTTGTTTTAAAGGCATTTTTATTCTATGCTTATGAAATTTTGATGTTATGCAGTGCATGAGGCTTGAGGATTCAAAGATATGGAAAAGAGATCAGAAAATGGAAAAAGATAAGAAAAAGACAAAATGTGATCGCAGAATTGACAACGCAGATCACATATCTAACTTGCAGACCGCATACTGCTCAGGTCCAGCGCGAAGCTCAACATATAATTTTGCCAAACCAATTGAAAGAAATGCGGTCCATTATGCGATCGCATAACTTCTTTGTGGACCGCATAATGGATCGTAGAACTCCCTGTAGAAGATGCTGAGCCTGAAATGCGATGCAGTTATGCGGTCACATATCACCAATGCGGACCGCATAACACAAATGCAGCAAGCACCTGGAAACTAGGGTTTGAAGTATGCGACGGGCTTGTGAAGAATGCGATCCGCATTCCTGTTATGCGACAGGACTGCGGTCGCAGAGCTGACATAGAATGGCAATTTTGTCCATTTTTCACCCCAAGTTTTATCCCACTATAAATAGATTTATTGGGGTTTTGTGGGTCATTCTTGTCTGGTTTTAGAGCTACAACATTCACTTTGAATATTCCTCTCTTTTGGAAGATTTAGAAGTGAAGATTCCTCCATTTTTGTAAGCTTTATGACATTAAATACTCTCATTTTTTTGTCTTTAAGCATGAGTAGATAGTCTTAAATACTATGGTTGTGGACCCTAAATGGGTGTTATGTTATTTGGTATTTAACATTGAATATATATATATATAATGGTTGGTTGATATTTATTTACTTCTCATTCTTCATTTATTGTTGGTGGTTGCAAACATTAACAAGTGCCACTAATTCTTTCTTAGCTTGGAAAAGTGAGTTAGGATTGGTAGTAGTAAATATCAAAGACTCAAGGATTTAAATCTTGTTTAATAGAATCTCTTAGGAATAAGTGGGTTTTATTTGGCAATAATTGATTACTCTTCACTGCAACTCTTTTATATTTGGAAAAATCATAAAGAGGAAATACTACCCAACTATTGGAAAATATTGGGTAGTCATTTAAAAATCATTTGCATATCTTAAGGACCTTCCATTAGAAATATATCATATTAATAACCATTAGCATTACATTTCATTGAAGGGGACACAACCTTGGTTTAGTTAATCATATTAATTACAACTTTAAATTAATCATACTTGTCACTATTACAATTAAATTATTACAAAATCAATTCCCATATTCTTGTTACATTAACGGAATAGAGATACGATTTAAGTTGAGATTCACACTACCAATCTTTTCACGCCTATTGCCTATGAAATTCGACCCCAACCTTGTTGGGTTATTATATTTGACTTTGACTGCTTTACACTATTTTTAAGGTGTAATTTGAGAGTATCATTATCTTTTAAAGTATAAGGCGCATTCCTCCGTATGTAGTTTCAGTTTGAAATCCATAAATTGTTTGCACTCTATAATAGGAAAAAATTGTATAATCTAACCTCTTTGAAACCGTGTCGGTACCTAAATATAACCACTTATTGAATTCTTCCAACAAGTCAGGATCAACATCAACTCCAATAACCCTAGTAAATGGATGCTCGATGTTGAAAATTGTAGAAGGTCCAACAGAAGTGCTTCCCCAGAGTTGAAATACGAGAGAAAAGGGATATGGAATTCTTTCTAGGAACACTTTTTATTACCCGATGCACAGGGGTTGTTTCATCTTCATTTACCTCTACGAGCTTAACAAGATGGGAGAAGTTCTCTAGAAGATCAAAATCATCAAGTGTTACTGCCCTTTTTCCAGACCTGGAGTCATTGTCGAATCACCAACATTGATGTAGTATGCTGGTTTACCTACATTATTTAAAAACAAAAGAACAACATTGTATGTTGGTTTCATTAGTTCTTATAGGAAGATGAAATTTATATGAAAGATGTTATTTCTTTCCTACAATTATATTGAAACATATAATACTAGTGAATTCTTCATTTCAATCGTCTCCTTGTTGTATATCATTTGCTTGTTGAATGGGAGATTGCAAAGGTATAGTCTCCTTCTCCTCATTTAAATGCTCTCTTGGTATGCCAAGTTTTTCATCCCTTTTTGGAGATTCCAAATGCATTTTTTCCTTCTCTGTTTACAATAAATGTGTACAATTTAATAAAAATGTAGGTCATTTGTAATAAACATAAACTACACTGTAGATAAATTGTAGTTAATTGTAACGACCCGGCCGACCGTTTCGTAGAATTTGCACAATTATTCATGTTTATGCCTTGTTATGCATTGTTTAGTTATTTATGATGTGTTGGAATGGGGTGGTTCAGGTTTGAAGTGGTTGTAGTGAGGATTAAGACACTTAGTCTCTTTAGGTAGCCTTATTGTTGGATAAGTCAATTGGGAGTTGCCTTCTTGGTAAATGACTTAGGAGTGTGTTCGGAATGTGGTTTTGAGGTCCGGTGTAGAATTAGGCTTGAATTCGCGAAAGTTGGTTTTTGGCAATTTCAGGTCGTTAGTGGAAAATAGGCTATCGGAATTAGAATGAAATTTCGGAAGTTTGAGTATGTTCGTAATGTCAGTTTGGAAATGTGTGCAAATATTCAGGTTAATCGGATGTGTTTTGGAAGGTTTCGGCATCCTTGGTGAAATTTAGAAATTTCAAAGTTCATAGGCTTGAATTTGATATGATTTTGGTGTATTTGCGTTGTTTTTGGTGTTTTGAAGGCTCGAATAAGTTTGATAAGGCTATGGGATGTGTTGGTATGTTTGGTTGAGGTTCCAGGGGCCTCGAGTGAGTTTTGGGTGGTTAACGGATCGGATTTTGGTTTGGAACTTGGTTGTTTTTGCTGGTGTTTTGTTGCAGAGAAATTGTTCATCGCGTTTGCGGGTGGGGTTTCAAATTCGCGGAGGGTCATTTGGGGAAGCTGAGGATTTGTTCTTCGCGTTCGCGAAGAACGTTTGGTGGTTGGTGACCCCCATGGGTTTTGACTTATGCGATCGCATGAGTGGACCGCGTTCGTGGAGGGCAAGCTAGGCGATGCACCGCGTTCACAATGTTGTGGATGCGTTTGCGTAGAGTAAATTTGTGGCCTATGGAGTTTTTGCTTCGCGAACGGGGGAGGAGGCCGCATTCGCGATGAAGAAAAGGATGGGCAGAAAGTTTAAGTTTCAAAAATGAGGGTTTTAGGCCATAACTCAAAAGACCACTAGAGAGCTCGGGAGAAGGAGGATTTGGAGGAGATTTTCAGTGGGATTCTTTTGGTAAGTGTTCTTCAATCACTTTTGGGTTAATTTCATAATCTAGCCTTGATTTGTATCATATAATTTGAGGAATTAAAAGGGAAATTGGGGAAAAATGGGAGAAAAATTTGAGAAATTCTTTTGATGATTTGAGTGAGAAATTGAGGTCGGATTTTTGTAAATTTGATATGGGTAGACTCGTGAGGGTATGAGGATTCTAGTTTTGTGATTTATATCGAGTTTCGAGATGTGGGCTCGAGGGTCGGGTTTGGCCAATTTCAGGAATTGTGCCTAATTTTGATAGTTTTCAATTGGGGTTCGTATCGCTAGCATATATTGATGTTATTTATCTGATTTTGGTAGAATCGGAGCATTTGGGAGCCGATTCGAGGGGTAAGAGCATCGCGAAGTAGTTTTCAGGCCGGTTTGAGGTAAGTAATTATTGTAACTCTAGACCAGAGGGTATTAAACCCCGTTATTTTGTATTGTTTTGGTAAATGCGGTAACACACATGCTAGGTGACGAGCGTGTGGGAGTGCATCGATAGGGATTGTGACTTGGTCTATCCCGTAGCGACTATTAAGTCGCATAATTGATTTGAAATCATGAGATATCCTGTATTTTAGAGACTTATACTTATTTATGGGCTGTAAGCCATTTTTGGGGCCTTGTGCCGATCTGTTTAGACCCTCAGGGGTATCTTTAGACTATTCTCACGCTATGTTAGTAAACAATTTGTGAACTTAGTCATGCTTAATTCTTGTTGCTATTTTCATTGTTATCACACTGTTTTAGAGTAATATGAGGTATTTTTGGGCTGAGTTCCGTGACATTGAGAAGAGTTGCCCGAGTGGCTTGAGAGGATGACAAAGTGAGGCTGAGAGCCAAGACTGTGAGGATAGTTATGGATCGGGCTGCATGCCGCAACATATGTTATACGGATCGGGCTGTGCGCCGCAGCATATGTTATATGGATCGGGCTGTGCGTCGCAGCATATGTATATTGGATCAGGCTGCACGCCGCAATAACATAGTGCTTGGGCTGTAGGAGCCCCTACGGAGTATGTACACCCCCAGTGAGCACAGTTTACTATATATATAATGGATCGGGTTGCACGCCGCAACAAATGTTATACAGATTGGGCTGCACGCCACAACATATTTTAGGTGGATCGGGCTGCACGCCGCAACAGTTTTGTGGATATCTGGTACTTGTGAGTGAGAGTTCTTAGTGTGAGCATGGAATTCTGATAGTGGATTCACGAGTGACTGAGAGACCATGTTATGAGTGATATTGTGCCTGAAAGGCTGTTACACTGTGCAATTTATTATTTTTCTCACTCTTCTTTGTACTGAGCCTTCTAATAAAAGTTGAAATATTGTTTTATGAAATTATGAGTTATAAATGCTCGTCACTGCACTCAAGTTTTTAGTTACTTTGGTTACTTACTGAGTTGGCATACTTTAGAGTTTTAACACCTTCGGGCTGATCTTTGTAGCTTGAGAAGAAAGATGTCCTGATGAAAGAGGAGATCCGATCCAGGGGTACGAAAATTCTTGAACTCAAATGACACGTGAGTGAGATAGCCTCCGAGAGAGATACCCTCCAGGGGAAGGTGGTCTCAGTTGAACATCAACTTTATGATGCAAGGGCGGAGAGTAATAAATATAAAAATCTTTACGCTGAGTCAGTTGCTGCGCTATCTACATCCAGGGCTGATGTAGAAGTGCTCGTATCCTCGTATAAAGAGGACGATGTTGCTTCCAATGCTCAGGAATGGAAGGTGTACGAGGAGGCTTAGCTACAATTGAACCGAGCCGTGGAGAATGCCTGGTTAAAATGTCGGAGGAAGGCTCTCGAGGATATACAAGAAGGGGGCATCAATCTGTTTACTGAGATCGAGAGGGTGAAGGGCCTAGAAGAGGAGGCTGCAGCCCTGCTTACTTCTGAAGGTGAATCGAGAAGTGGCCGGGAAGATTATGGAGATAAAAGAGAACTCCCCTAAGGGGAAGTGGTCATTGAAGACCTAGGGGCTGAGGCTGGAGCTATTGAAGGCATAACTTCCGAGGGAGCCGTTGAAGGCACAGTCTCGGTGGTAGTTTAGGGTTTTATTTGTTCTCTCCCTTGTAAGGGCTTAGACACATGTCTTGTAAATATACCCTTGTGAACTATATATATATATATATATAAAGCCTTTCGTTTTTTACTCATTTCTCATTTTCCTTTGCTTGTTTGGGAATAGATTGTGATGTTTGTTGACAAATTTTGACCTCAAAATAAACCCTTAGGCTCTTGCTTCTAACGAGCAATTTGTAATGGTCGAAAATTGATCGTTTGGGGTTTAGTCCCCGAGTCAAGTTTTGACTTGAGTTCATCAACCTTTTGGTCTTAAAATCGGCCCTGAGGCTGTTTAAGCTAGCGCTTAGGCTCTTACGCATTGGGTCGGTACGACCTCTAATCGGCCCGGAGGCTCTTTTAAGCTGGCTCTTAGGCACTTTTTGGTTGACCGTTTAGGGCTCAGTCCTCGAGTCTGGTTTCGAATCGAGCTCATCGACCCTTAGGTTCTTGAATCGGCCCTGAGGCTCTTCAGGCTGGCGCTAAGGCTCTTCCGTATTGGGTCAGTACGACCTCTAATATAGGCTGTCCCTTAGGCACTTTAGGCTGGCCCGTAGGCTCTTACGCAATCTCCCTTAAGCACTTTAGGCTGGCCCGTAGGCTCTTACGCGTTGGCCCTTAGGCACTTTAGGCTGGCATGTAGGCTCATACGCATTGGCCCTTAGACACTTTAGGCTGGCACGTAGGCTCTTACGCATTGGGTCGGTACGACCTTTAATATGGCTATAGCTTTCCCTCATTAAAGACGTTTTTGAAGTTTTTGTGTTCGTCTCACTCTTCGACGGCTCGAAAAGATCCTCGATTATGAGCCGTTATGTGACGATAAATGAGCACCTCGGGAGGTTTCAATTGATGGATGAATTTTCAAAGCCTTTTTATTGTTGGAGATGATATGATCAAAGCTCTTTTGCGTATGCCGAGGGTAGCCTGATTAACTGGTTTTTTTCGAAGTAATTAAAGGCTTGTGATTTTATGGCAACAGTTGGACGTCTCCGAGTCACGTTAGTTTGGATGGAGCCTTATGACCATGGTCATTGTGTTTGGCCGTAGCCTTTTGTTCCCCGAGTGAGATAGTCTCGGCGTCTATATCGAGGGTATGCCTTTTAAGGGGTCTTACAAGTTCGAATATATAGCCTTGTCTTTAATATCAAGATTATGCCCTTTTAAGGTCTTACAAATTGGACATGCCTTACTTGAGGTCTTACAGATTTGGTCATGCCTTACTTGAGGTCTTACAATTTTGATATTTCCTCTTGGAGTTCTTATAATTCATGCCTTGCTTGAGGTCTTACAAATTCGATATTTCCTCGTAGAGGTCTTGCATTAATGCCTCATGGATGTCTTTCGCGCTCGAAGTTGACAGCCCTGAGGTCTTATGGCGTCGAGTTTTGATAGCTCCGATGGGGTGACAGTCGATTACAGTCCCCGAGGCATCGAAAGTTTTTGGCTCTGGAGTCCTTCCTTGTAAACTTGATGTTGCCTTATTGAGGGATTATGAGCTCGAAGTTGACGGCCCTAAGGTCTTATAGCTTCGCATTTTTGATGGCTCGATGGGGTTACTGTTGATGACAGTCCCTGAAACATCGAAAATTTTGTCTCTAGGGCCATTCCTTGTGACAACAGTAAACCTTTTGATGTTGTCTCATTGAGGTATTATAAACTTGATGTTGCCTCATTAGGGGCTTACGGGTTCAACATCGCCTCATGTAGGGCTAAACAATTCTAGGTTTCCCCATTGAGGGCTTAGGAGTTTAAGTCTAGATTGCTCGGTGAGCTAGTTGTTGACGGTAGTCCCCGAGTGTTCGCGCGTTTCTGACCTTGGGGCCGTTTCTTTTGAAAATAACAAACTTCTTTGAAGCGCAAAGTCTTTTGATGATAAAAAATACTCCTTCGATTACTTTTCACAAGCATACATGTGTTTCGCCGCCGAGGGCTCGATTGTTCTATGCGAACACGGTTCATTCGACCGTTTGGTTCGATACATCATTCTCCTGTCGAGACCCTCTTTGGCATATTTCAATTTCTTCGAGGGGGTGCTCTACCGGGGGGATGCGCCCCAGTATTTGAGGTTGATCTAAGGGGAGCCTTGAATACTTGTTGGGTTCTCCTTAGGTAGAATTTAGATGTTGCCTCGTTAAAATCCTTGCCGGTTTAGATAAAATCCGATCGAAGGAAAAGAGTGCAACACATGCTTTAGAACCCAAGGTCTTTGAGTCGGAGGATATTTCGGTGTCTTCCATCGTACGCTTGTAAAAGTTTAGTGTGTAGCACAAAAATGAAAAGGGAGAAGGTTTTACCTTAGCAGCAATAGCGTTTGAGCATTGATTTGTTCCAATTGCTTGGAAGTTGTTCGCCTTCCATGGTGCCGAGTTTGTAGGACCCTTTGCCGATAACTCCAAGGATATGGTACGACCCTTCCCAAATCGGGCCTAGCTTCCCTTTATTAGGGTTTCGAGTTTTTAGGGTGACTTTCCTTAGGACTAAGTCCCCAACTCCGAAGTGTCGGAGGTTTGTTCTCCTGTTGTAGTATCTTTCGATTCTTTATTTTTGGGCAGCCATTTGGACCAGTGAAGCTTCTCGCTTTTCATCTAATAGTTCGAGAGCTATAGTCATGGCCTCGTTGTTTGAGCGCTCGGTGGCATGTCGGAATCTGGTTCTTGGCTCTCCGACCTCGACCGGTATCAAAGCTTCAGACCCGTAAACCAGAGAGAACGATGTCTTTCTTGTGCTCGATTTTTGAGTTGTTTGATATGCCCGCAGCACCTCGGGCAACATATCTCTCCATTTTCCTTTCATATTTTATAACTTCTTTTTCAAGTTTTGAATGATGGTTTTGTTTGTCGACTCGGACTGGCCGTTTGCACACGGGTGGTAGGGTGTCGACAGGATCCTTTTGATTTTATGATCCTCGAGGAACTTTGTTACTTTGCTTCCGATGAACTGCTTAGAGGGGATTCCGAATCGACATAAGATATGATCCCAGATGAAGTTAATGACTTATTTTTCTCTTATCTACTTGAAGGCCTGGGCTTCCACCCATTTTGAGAAGTAGTCAGCCATAAATAGAATAAATCTAGATTCACCTGGTGCCATCGGTAGGGGGGACAATGTCCATTCCCCATTTCATGAACGACTAGGGTGATAAGACTGACTGTATCTGTTCACCGGGTTGGTGGATCATTAGAGAGAATCTCTAGCATTTGTTGCATTTTCGGACGAACTCTTTGGTGTCCTTCTCCATGTTGTCCCAATAGTAACCTAGTCTCATTACCTTTCAAACTAGGGAATAAACAACGGAGTGATGTCCGCACGTTCCCTCGTGTATTTCTCGGAGCACGTAATCTGTGTCCCCCGGTACCAAGCATACTGCTAGAGGCCCATCGAAAGTTCTTCTGCATAGAGTCCCGTTTTCGTTGAGTGAGAATTGAGATGCTTTGGTTTGCAGGGCTCTCGACTCTTTTGGGCATGTGGGTAGCTTCCCGCTTCCCAAATAATTGATATATTTATTTCTTCAATCCCATGTCAGGCTAGTGGAGTTGATCTCGGCATGGCCTTCTTCGATCACTGATTTTGATAACTGAACAACATCCCCAGGGAGTATGTCATCTTTCTCGATAGATGATCCCACGTTCGCAAGGGCATCTGCCTCGTTATTTTGTTCTCGATGTATGTGGACTAGAGTCCATTCTTTGAAGTGGTGCAATGTGACTTGATTTTTTTCTAAGTATCTTTGCATCTAGTCTTCTCGAACCTTGAAGCTCCCATTTACCTGATTTTCCACCAGAAGGGAATCACATTTTTCTTCGATGATTTTCGCTCCTAGGCCCTTGGCCAATTCGATACCTGCATTCATAGCCTCATACTCAGCTTCGTTGTTAGTCAATTTTGTAGTTTTTATAGATTGTCTAATCACGTCGCCCGTAGGTGGCTTCAGCACTATGCCGAGCCCAAACCCTTTCACGTTTGATGCACCGTCGGTGAATAGGGTCCATACTTCCGAAGACGTGCCAGTTTTTAGCAAAAGTTTTTTCTTTACCTCGGGCACAAGGGCGGGCGTAATGTCGGCCACAAAATATGCCAAAACTTGGGACTTGATAGTCGTTCGGGGCTGATATTCGATGTCATACCCCTCTAGTTCGATGGACCATTTGGCAAGTTAGCCTGATAATTCGGGCTTGTGAAATATACTTCGAAGATGATGTGTTGTTAAAACACAAATACGATGGCGTTGAAAATAAGGTTTTAACTTTCGGGATGCACTTATTCATGCAAGAGCTAATTTTTCTAGGAGCAGGTACCTGGTTTCGGCATCTCCCAGCCTCCGACATACTTGGTAAACAGGGAATTGCATACCTTGTTCTTCTCGAACTAGCACACAACCTACTGCTACCTCGGATACAGCCAGGTATAAGTATAGTGTTGCATCCTCTTTTAGGGTGTGGAGTAAAAGTTGTCTTGATAAATATCGCTTCAACTCCTCTAAGGCATGTTGGCATTACAGATTCCATTTGAAGCTGCTTTTGTTTTTTAGCAAAGAGAAGAAATGATGACTCATGTCCAATGACCTCGATATGAATTGGCCCAACGCCGTTATCCTTCTGGCCAGTCGTTGTACCGCCTTCACATTATTTAGCACCGTGATTTCATCGATGGTTTTGATTTTGTCAGGGTTGATCTCAATCCCCCTATTTGACACTATGAAGCCTAAATATTTGCCTGAACCTACTCCGAAAGAAGATTTCTAGGGATTGAGCTTCATGTTGTAGCTTTTAAGGATGTCAAATGTCTCCTGCAAATGAGTCAAATGGTCCTCTGCGCCCAGGGACTTAACTAGCATATCATCAATGTAAAATTCCATGGATTCGCCTATTTGATGTTCGAACATCTTGTTAACTAGGCATTGGTACGTGGCTCCCATTTTGTTTTAGCCCAAAGGGCATCACATTGTAGCAGTACGTACGTACTTCGTGATGAATAAAGTCCTTTCCCTATCCTCGGGGTTCATCTGAATTTGATTATATCCCGAGTAGGCGTCAAGAAAGGTGAGGATCTCATGTTCGGCCTTGGCACTAATCAAGCGATCGATGTTGGGCAACAAGAATAAATCTTTGGGGCATGCTCTATTTAAGTCTTTATAATCTACGCACATTCTTAACTTATTCCCCTTTTTGGGAACTACCACCCAATGGCCAACCATTGAGGAGTTTTGTTACCTCGTCCTTGATGAATGTGTCTATTTAAGTCTTTATAATCTACGCACATTCTTAACTTATTCCCCTTTTTGGGAACTACCACCCAATGGCCAACCATTGAGGAGTTTTGTTACCTCGTCCTTGATGAATGTGTCTATTTAAGTCTTTATAATCTACGCACATTCTTAATCTTCTTTTTGCTTTACTGGTTTGAACCTGGGGTCGACGCTTAGTCGATGGATGGTTATTTCCGGCGGGATCCCTGTCATGTCTAAATGGGAACAAGCGAATCAATCGATGTTATTAATAAGAAATTGAATGAGTTTTCTCCTGAGTTCGGGAGTTAATCTCATTCCCTAGTATACCTTTCGGTCTGAGAGATGCTTGATCAAAACAACCTGCTCCAGTTCTTCAATTGTTGATTTTGTCGCATCAGATTATTCAGGGGAAACGAAAGTCCTGGGAGCTAGGAAGTCTTCCTCATCATCCTCGGGGATCTGTTTCCCCTCTTTCTCCTACGAGATGGGAGGTATGGATGTTGGTTCCTCCTTGTGAACCACGAACATCTCCTTTGCTGCATGATGTTCTCCATACACAGTTTTTATACCGTCGTTTGTTGGAAACTTCATCATCTGATAAAGAGTTGATGGCACTGCCCTCATGTTGTGTATCCATGGCCTTCCAAGCAATGCATTGTACCTCATGTCATCGAAGGTAACATGAGGATAATCTCCCCATTTGTTGCTTCGCCGGCCATGTTGAATCCGTTGAGGACTCAAGAGGTAGGTATGATTTGATCGAGCAGTTCGAGTTGCTCTACCACCTTAGACTTGACTATGTTGGTTGAGCTACCAAGATCCACGAGCACACGTTTCAATTTGAATGTTATTCAAAAGAAAAGAAATTACCAGTGCATCATTATGTGGTTGAGACAAAGTCTCAAAGTCCTCTTCACTGAATGTGAGAACGTCCTCGGGCATGTAGTTTTGAATTTTCCTTCTGTTATGGCGGTTACTTTTGTCCGCTTGGTCGCCGATCCCTGAAGAGATCCAGTCTCCCCAATGATCATATAAACATTGTTCCGAGGTTCTCTTGTTCTGTTCCTCCTGTCTGCCTCTCTTTCTCGAAAGTGATTTTTAGTTCGGTGGCTGAGAAACTCTTGGAGGTGCCCTTTAGTGAGTAATTGGGCTATTTCTCCTTTGAGATGTCTGCAATCTTCGGTCCTATGACCGTGACTGTTGTGATACTCGCATACCAGGTTAGGATTCCTCTGCGAGGGATCTGATAGTATGGGTTTCGTCCATCTGGTCTCTTTGATCTTACCTATGGCCGACATGATGTTTAAAACATCAATGTTGAAGTTGTATTCAAATAGCCGAGGTGTCTCTACCGGCCCTGCGTTCCTATCGATCCTAGATTTGTTCAAGAGTCCCCGAGGATTCTGGCCTTGATCCATCCATCGATCACTCCGAGGTATATTTTGCCTCGGAATATTTCCCCAGGTTTTTATATACGATTGATACCTTTCTTTATTTGGCTTTGGCTCTCTCTCTCTGGAAGCCTTGATTCAATCCTCCTTTTGATGTCCTTGAGCATCTTCATAATAGCGGGGTCGGTTGCTAACCAATTATTGCTCGACCTTTCTGGTGCCTGTTCGACTCGAAGAGCCATTTCCGGTGGTGTTTTGTTTGGAGTTTTTTATGGCTTTGTAGCGTAGCAATAGCCAAATGACATGAAGGATAAATTCTCTTTCCCTTTTAGCAGGGGTTCTCTGTGCTTCAGGTTGATCTCCTTCGCGCATACTTCCGTCTGTATGAGAGCTTATATCAGCATGTTGAGCATTGTGCGGGCTCCTATCAATGTGGATTTGTACTAGTGCCCCTTCAGGGTTTTGTGGTGGTACACTAGTGCCTGAAACAACCACACTATTCTCTCCATGATCCTCGAGACCGTTGTTCTCGTGTTCATTCACCGAGTTAGACATTTTGACCTGAAATCAAAGATTCTTGGACAAGAAAAAGTGTGAAGAATAACTTGTGTTTTTCAGTGAACCAACACTAAAACAATCACTATTAGTTTTAGCCCCACGGTGGGCGCCAAACTTTTTGCCTTGAAAATGGTAATTACAATTATATTTGATTTTGTGGTTCTAAAAATATGTGATTTATTTTAATACTTGTTATTAAGCAATAGCTGCTAAGTGTGAGTAAGAAAAGTGGGATAAGAGCTTAAGGATAGTATGTTATGCAAACCGGGTAGTTGTGAATCGGGGTGGATCGGGGTCTCGAGCTGGCCTAGGCAGGGCCTCAAAGTCGAGCTAGGTTGCCTAATAGGAGGTAATCGATGAATGAGTAAAAGTTAGGAGGGCCTCGAAAGTGTCCTATTATGATCAATGATGAGTAATAAATGAAGAACAATCAATGAAATACAATAAATGTAAGCAACAAATCAACAGAGAGATAGTATAGTATGTTTGAGTTAGAGAGAAGAGAATGTTTGTTCTTGTATTGAATATCATGTGTCTTACAAAATGACAAGGGTCCCCTTTATATAGGAGGGGGAATCCCAAAATGGTACATGTATAATTATTACAAAGAAATATAGCTAGCACAACTATTCAATGGTCCGGTACAGACTTGTACTAATTTTGCAGGCGTTGTCAGCTTTAACTTACGCGTTTTTGGGATTTTTCCGCCTTTTCATGATGGTGTTCGATCTTTATTCTGCCTCGAATTACACTAATCTATTGATATCGATCCTCGAGGAATTCATCTTGGGGTAGACCCTTTGATTTTTCTCCGATGCAATCGAGGTCGGGCTAGGGACACTATAAAAGCCTAAAAATCGGCCTTCCCCGATTTTACCGTATACACTTATCAATGGTATGGCCTTTCATGCCTGATTGATAGGAACATGCCTTATTAAGGTTAATCCACTGAGAAGAATTTTCCATAGCAACGGCAGGGATGGGAGTGACATAACCAGCAACCTTTAGTCTCTCATACAATTGGTCTATTGGTTCAGCAATTGGAGTGTATTGTCTGGGTGGTCTGCGGTCGAAGTTTGGTCTTGGTTTTTGGTAATTTTGATGGGGGGTGGTGGTGAGTGATAATATGCGGGTTGGGTGTTGTAGGTGTGGTAGGTGGCATCAGGTTGTTGGTATCTGGGGGATGAAGGTTGGTATGTGGGTGGAGGTGTTTGGTATGTGAGAGGGGACTTTGGACCTTGGGCTACCATCACAACACCTACCTCTTTCTTCTTCGAGTTACCTCCTGATTTTAGAGCTTTATTTGTCGCCTGCAGTGCTTCAAAATTTGTCACCATTCCACTCTTAATTCCTTCTTCTATCGTTTCTCCCAGCTTGATGATGTCATAGAATTTATGGTTTTCAGTAACCATCAACCTTTCATAATACTGCGGGTGTTGATCTCTGACGAAGAACTTATTCATCTATTCTTCTTATAGTGTTGGCCTCGCTTTTGCACCTTCAGATCTCCATCGAGTAGCATACTTGCGGAAGGTTTTCATTGATTTCTTGTTGAGATTTTGAATGTAGAAAATGCCTGGTGCATTTTCTGTGTTGAACCTGAATTTGTCCATAAAGTCTGACACCATGCTCACCCAGTTAGCCCACTTCTTTGGGTTCTGAATAATGTACCAAGACAAAACATCTCCGGTGAGGCTTCTCATGAATAACTTCATGCAGATCCATTCATCTTTTCCCACTCCTACAAATTTTCCACAACATGTTCTTAGATGTACTTTTGGATCACCAAGTCCATTTAACCTTTCAAACTTGGGAGGTTTGTAACCCTCCAACAGTTCTACATCTGGTTGAATGCACAAGTCCTCATAATTCAAACCTTCAATGCCCTTACCACCTTCGACTCTTTGAACCCTGCCAGTGAGCTTCTTGAGTTCTTCTGCCATATTCTTGATGAGCATGTCCTTCTCTATTGATTCTTGTATATATAGGGTTTTTTGTGGGGTATGGGTAATGTTTCCACATACATGGGATTTCTTAGATGAACTCCTTGAATCTGGGCATAAGAGTGGTCAATGGTTGAGTTTTGAGGATCAGAAGTAGGATGAGGTGCATTCTCAGGGGTGTGATAAGTAGTGGTTTGTGGGTATTGAGCTAGATGATGATGTTGTTGTTGAGGAGTAGGTACCGGTGGAGGTTTATGATTCCTAGGAGGTGTGGTGTATTGATGTGGTGCGGGAGGATTCGGAGGTGGATTTTGACTCTTTGTGTTTTGGGGCGGTGCCGATTTTTTGGCATTTGGATTTTGTTGGTTGATATTAGGGACGTTTAGGGTGAGGAAAAATCTTGCCAAGTTTCGGACTTGCTCAAGTTCTCCTAGTAGCTCCAGAATATTCTGTTCCAGGCATAAGACCAATTCGTTTTGTGCCAGAGCACTTCAGCCGTTTCAACGTTTTCTGCACTGTCTTTTTTTATACCGCTTAAATAATCCATTTTTTCCTTTCCCTTTGCTTCTGCCTTTAGGATCACTTGGTGGAGGAGGAGGTAGATGACCTCTAGATCTAGTGTGATATGCGGATGATGCCAGTATGCACGAACCAATCTTGGAGAATGGGAATAATCAAAAGAAAGAAAAACAAATAAAATGTAACCAAGTCAATAAGGATATTGGAAGAATGCCCAAAATATTAAATATGTTTCACAAAATCACGTAATAAATCGCGCCCTAATTTGGGGGACCTCGTTGTGCCCGAGGTAGGCCTAAGCGACACATAGACTTGGAGAAAATTTATGCCAATAATTGCATCATTTCATTAATGCAAAAATGAATCAAATCCTTACTAAATCGACAATAATAAGAATGTTACTAATGGCATTTGCCTTATTACAATCGAATTATAAAACTAAGCTAGAAAGCAGTAAAGAACATCATTTCCTAATGTACTTGGCCCCAGAAGGATCTTCCCCGTGCTTGGCTCTCTCAGCTCCGCGCATATCCAACAGTAGGTAAGCCTTTGGTAGATGCCCTCCCTCATTGCCATCCGTGTTCTGACAATATGAGAGTCTCTTCCTCATCTTTCCTTCAAGCTCCATCAACCCTTGCTCCAAATATTCCAATCTCTCTGTTGATTTAGTAGCAATTTCCCTCCATTCCTTGATCACTTCCATATCCATTTTGTGTTGTTCCAGATGCCTGGATTCAGACTTGAAGACCCTTTTTCCGTAACCTCCTATACTTGACATGTGTTTCAGCAGCGTCATCTATGATCCTGTTTTTCAGATTAATTCCTGGCTTGACATCTTCTGCTATATCGTCTACCAACCATAACATATAGAAATAAACATGGCCGGCATGATACCTGTCTGGCTCGATAGTATCCTTTTCCACAATGACATTCGAGTTCCACATATGTTGTGCCTCAAACTTGAATATAATGACGTCCCCTTTAAAATTTGCTTTGTACTGGACCACGTTGGAAACCCGAGGTATAACATGTTTGCTTCCTGTTTGTCTCATTACCCTTGTGGGAGCATAAGGATAGATACCCCTTAACCCGATCAGTACTAGATGAGTAGTCTATTTTGGCCTGATGATGAACTCACTTCTAGGAAATCATTCAAACATCCAATGTACTTGCTCGTTTGTCATATTGCTGAAGAAATGTACCCAACTCACAGCATTTCAGGGTTGTGCAAACCTTTTTGGGATAAATGTCCTCTTTTTTGGGTGATGGTAAGCTATGTAGTCATTCAACGTTCGACGCATAAGCTCTTAGTTGTATTCTCCCTTCTAAAAATGTTCAAACAACCAGACTTGCAGTAACAGATTACAACCTTTGAAGTGCACGAATTCATATTTGCGCCGATCTAGTGCGCGGTACATTTCATATAAGATCATGGGGATGATAGTATAGTTTTGTCCCTCGATGCCTTCCATCATAGTCCTGGCGACCATGGCTACACGAGTGTGGATCCTTCCCCTTTTTATTGGAAATATCAACAACCCCAAGAAGCAGACAATGAACACGTAAACTTGACGGTGTATCCAACCCAAGGAAATAATGGCGAGTTCATCATGATGAAGGAGATATGACTTGTTGTGCCCATAACGCTCATAAAGGAATTCGAATGGGATGTATGACTTCTTCAAACAAAGCAACTCATCATTGTTCTTGAAACACAACATTTTTAGAAAACTGCAAGGGGTGTGATTCTCTGGCACTAATATCCCTGGACTATCCCATGGCAACTTAGAGAAGCCTCCTAATATTTCTAGGAGAGGAGACATTTCTATGTCACCAAAGCGGAAGACGACCCTTTTCTCGTCCCAAAACATGGTAGCGGCCTCAATCAATGCCCTATTTGGTTGGATGTCTAGCAAGGAAGGTAAATTACCAAGGACCCTTATCACATGATTCTTTTCGCAAGGCACGAGATTTTTCCACCAATCAAGCAACAGAGGTGGAATGCTTTGGACCATGCCGAACCTGGGGAATTCGTGCTTCATTTTCCGCAAGCAAATAAAGTTATCCCTTTCCCCCTCCAGATCCGGCCATTTACACAATAATGATCAACATATAGGCATGTTTTCTCCAAGTGATGCATATAACATGGTAGTGTCCATTGGGACTGTGAAAATCCCCTCGGACTTTAGACAAGGTTTATCTTAGCAGGCTATTACTTTAACAACGTCATAACCCATACTAGGTTTAACATGATGCATGTACATTTGATGTTAGAGTAAGGTTTCTAGAATGGTATAGATAGGTACTATCAAGCGGACAACTTAAGAGAGAAAGGAACGCGACCATCGGCTGCACTGCTGATCGACTAGTCTAACACAATTAAGTCTTTCCGATTTAAAAAGGGTAATTTTTGGTAGAGCGCAGACACTCATCAAGTGTCGCTATGTTTATAATTGGCATGAGTGGAGTATGATTTGGAGCATGCTTTATGCAGAGATAATAACACGTCGCCAATTATTTGCATGATAAATATGTAAAAGCAGTAAATATAGTAATAAGGTAAAACATGAAAAACATAAGAAAGAAAGACAAAGGAAGAAGTTAGTTCGTGGAATATATGCGAGAATCTGATAAAGCAAGTAAAGGAGTAGGGATGGGAGAGGCATGATATAGTAGTCTTTAAACAAAATAAAGAGCAGACGTAGCAAACAATGACGAATGGGGAAGGAATGCGCATGTTATAACAATTTTAAATAAATAGAGGTAGGGATGTAACGACCCGATCGATTGTTTTGAGCATTTGCCCTTCGCTCAGTAGTTTGGACGCACGAGTAGCTGCGTATGATGTATTATGACTTGTGAAAATTTTGAGTTCATTCCGAGTTGATTTGACATATTTCGGCGCGAGCTTTTGGATGTCGAAAGTTCAAAATTTCATTAAGTTTGATTTGAGGTGTGTTTCGTCGTTTCGATATTGTTATGCGTGATTTGAAGCCTCGAGTAAGTTTGTGATATGTTATGGGACTTGTTGGTATGCTCGTACGGGATCCCGAGGGGCTCAAGTGAGCTTTGGATTGGTTTGGATTCTGTTGCGCTCGTTTTTATTATGTTTCGACGTCGTTTCTTCAAGCATAAATGGTACCACGTTGAATAAATGAGCTCCTATTTTTGTTTTGGTTGAAGCATTAGATATGTATTGTAATTACATACCCCGTATCAAATTTGGACATCAGATGAAGATTTTATGTTCATTTTACTAAGAATTGGGTTGCCCGATTTTTCAGATTAATAACGAAATTGACACTGACTTCGTATTTAAAAATCTGCACTATTTCTAAATATTAAAACCAACATATCTCCTTCATTATAAGGTAAAATGGAGTTCTTCAAAGGCCTATATTGATTGAAATTTCATAAGGAACCCATTGGACGCATCTAAATAAAGTTTCGGGATTGTTTGACACGTAAAACGAGGTAGAACAACTTGGAAAAGTACTTAATATCTAAAGTTTGTTCATTTGGTCATATTTTGAGTTGGGAAACTCGGATTTGGACATTATTGGTGGAGAATTTCACCATATGGATTAGGGTAAGTTTTCTATACTTGATTTTGGTTATATTTCATGAATCCATCTTCGTTTTTAGCATTTGATTGATGATTTCAAAGTGAAATATTAGGGTTTTGTCTAAAATTTCATAAAGTGCATTTTTGAGTTTTGAACATCAATTCGGAGTCGTATTTGAGTGAAACTAGTATGGTTGGACTCGTAATTGAATGCATTGTTGGATTTTATGAGTTTTGTCGTGTTTGGAGACACGGGCGTAGGTTGGGCTTTTTAGCCGATTTTGGGCTTTTTATTAAAGATTCGACCTTTTTCTATTGGGATTGGTCCCTTTAGCATTGTTTGATGTACTTGAGTTTTTTTTTTGTCAGTTACGAGCCGTTCGGAGGTCGGAACGCGTGGGATAGCATTTTTGGAGCATTACATGGCTTGCTCGATATTTTAATTGGCTTGTTCGAGGTAAGTAACTCTTCTAAACTTAGTGCTGAGGGTATGAAATCTCGCATTACGTGTTGTGAGATTTGGTATGGAGGTGACGCACAAGCTAGGTGATGGGCGTGTGGGATTGTACCCTGTGAATTGGGACTCTTTTGTTCCCATGGCACTGTATAGTGGCCCTACGTTTTGTTGATATCCGTGTTTTCACCATGTGATATAGTAATTGAGCCGTCAATCATGCTAGATATCATGTTTAGACTTATGTCGATGTTGTTGAGACCCACTAAGGTCATTTCTACTGTGGGGTTATATGCTTTCATTGTTTTATATACTCGATCATACGCACTCATATGCATATCATTTCTTAGTCTCTATTCTTATTTATTGATACATCACATCATCATATTCGAGCTAATTTCATGACATTGTGAGCCCGAGAGATAGATACTACAGATATTGATGGCTGAGTATGGCTGAGAGTTAGATTGTGTGGATATTTATGGGATCGGGCTGCACGCCGCAACATATTTATTTATGGGATGAGGCTGCACGTCGTAGCATGTTTATTTATCGGATTAGGCTGTACGCCGCAGCATGTTTCATTGATTTATGCTATGATTGGCTTGATATAGCGCTCGGGCTGAAGGATCCCTTCCGGAGTCTATACACACCCCTAGTGAGCCCAGGTACCTATTAAGTACGAGTACCGAGTGCCGAGTGATTGAGAGGTTTGAGTGACTGTGAGGAGTGAGTGACTCACAGGACAAAGTGAATTGATACTATGAGAGCATGAATATAGTTTTATCACTGAGTTGCATCGCATTTGATATACACACTTGACATACAGGCATAGAGATGCATTTTTCCCTCATGCTATATAGTATCACGTCATTCATGACTGATTACATATATTGATATGTGGGTATAGAGAGGTTTTTTTGTACTTTCTATTTGGAAAGAAAATGAAACTTCTTATATATTGTTGAAAGGATTTTGAGAACAACCACAATTTTAAAACTTACCGGTATTTTTGGCATTTTTGGCAAAAGAATTGAATTTTCACTAAGATATTTGAAAAACATGCCTATTTTCTGGAACTGTGAATGAGTTGAGCATTTTACTTCTGAGAGACCCCTTTCACTACTTGTATTATGTTGTCACGAACTGTTGTAGAATACCGGTATTAGACCCGACATTGTGATAGCTCGTCACTACTTTCAACCTA
Organism: Nicotiana undulata; assembly: GCA_005239495.1. Classification (NCBI taxonomy): domain Eukaryota; kingdom Viridiplantae; phylum Streptophyta; class Magnoliopsida; order Solanales; family Solanaceae; genus Nicotiana; species Nicotiana undulata. Next base: position 46,409 of record ML269765.1, read on the forward strand.
AGTTTAGGTTTGTTACTTACTCAGTACATGGGGTCGGTTGTACTGATACTACACTTCTGCACATTGCATGCAGATGTTGGATGATGTTGTTGTTGTGTTCGAGGGTTGCTAGATTTAAAAAATTACCAGCGTCCCTGTTGGAGCTGCCTCCCTTGTTCGGGGTAGCATTTTATATTATAAAGCTCTGTTTATGTACTTTTCAAACAGATTATGTATTTATTTCATTTCCTCTTTGTAAACTATATTATTAGAAGCTCATGATTTGTACTACCAGCCCATGGGAAATGTATAAGATTTAGATAATTACTTTTGTTTAGTTGCCTTATTAAAATTATTGAATTGGATAGATATTTGTTGGCTTACCTAGCGGGTTGTGTCATCACAACTAGTGGATTTTAGGTCATGACAAGGGAAGGGATGTGCATTTATCACAAAGAAAATAATCCACATAAGCCAAGTTCATTATGGTAAGAGCCCAAGTATATCCCCAACAGAGTCTCCACGCTGTCGTGCCCCATTTTCTCGCAAAATTGGGCTTTGACATGTTACAACTCTTTTGGATAAGAGTTAGCGTGTTAAAATAAGAGAAGAGTCGCCACCTAACAGGTTTTAAGATGCGTTAGGGCACCTATCATGCAGATAACTCTATTTGACAATCAACGCCACCAAAGATCAGGTAAGGGCTCAAATTACTTCAAAGAGAATGTGTTAGGAAATTAGGCAAGATAATCAAAGAGAGTAGGGGTCAAAGAAATTTATTATAAAAATATAAGGATTACAAGGCTATGACTATAACATTTTGTATTAGATGACTACATGAATAAAGAAGAGAGAGGGGGGATAGGTTTTATAACCTAAAGGACCACCTCGTGTGTGATGACCCAAAAAGGGGTCATCTTATGTGCATCTAATATGGACTGTGTTTCGAGGCCCGAAAGCCTTCATTAATATCACCTCGATGTGCGTGCGCAGCTCGGGTGCGTAGCCGGGAAGCCTTTATGTGAAAAACTTGATTAAGAGTTAAATTTGTGATAATTAATTGAATAAAGTTAGCTTTGGTCAACATTTTCGGTAAACGGACCCGGATCCATGATCCGACGGTTCTGGAAGGTCCGTAGGAAAATATGGGACTTGGGTGTATGCCTGGAATCGAATTCCGAGGACCCAAGTCCGAGAAATGAATTTTTAAAGAAAATTATTTTATGAAAATATTAAAGGCTTATGAAAATGAACCTTGATGTGAAACATGTGCTTTCGGGCCCGTATTATGATTTCGGAGCCTGGAACAGGTTCAATATGTGTTATATAAGTTATCTGTGAAATTTGGTGTAAAACGGACTTGATTTGATTGGTTTCGGATAAATTAGGAAAAATTGGAGTTAATGAAGTTTTGAGAAATCTCATAGAATTTGAAATTTGGTTTGGAATGTGATTTTATGTTCCCGAGGTCCGATGGGAATTTCGAGACCGGGAATAGTTCCGTTGTGTGATTTATAACTTGTCTGCAAATTTTGAAGTCATTCCGAGTAGTTTAGGCTGGTTCAGCGCGTTGAAGTGAATTCTAGAATTTCAAAGTTCTTAAGTTTGATTAATTTGGTTTTGGGGTTTGATTTTCGAGTTCAGTTGTTGTTTTTCATATTCCGAGAGTTCGAGCGAGTCCGTATCATGAATACAGACTTGTCGGTGCTTTTGGACGGGGTCCTGAGCGGCTCGGGTGTGTTTTGGACCCCCAGGAGCTAAGTTAGAAAAACCAGAAAATCTGCAGTCTGGTTTCCTTCTCTGCGATCGCAGAAGGTGGGTTGCGATCGCGGAGAAGGATTTGCTGGGCTGCCGATTGCTCTATGCGATCGCAGCTTCCCCTTTTGCGATCGTAGAGGTCTGGGTTCCACACATTCGCGATCGCAGCCCGTTTCATGCGATCGCATTGAGTAGCATCTGGGCCGAGTGAGTTTGTCCTACGTGATCGCAGGACCACTGCGGCGATCGCAGAGGTCTTGCCAATTGTTCTTCGCTATCGCAAGACCTCTGGCGCGATCGCAGAGGTCCGGCAAGTTGGCCTTCGCGATCGCAGGCCCGGTGTCGCGATCGCAGTGAAGGTTTTCCTGGGCAGTACTTAAATGTCCAATTACGGGATTCTTCTTCATTATTCAATACCCAACCTCCATTAGAGCTCCTCCAAGCTAGGGAAAGGACTGCCCAAGTTCAAACTCATCAAGGTAAGTGATTCCTAGTCCGTTTTTCATGACTTTTAACATCAAATTCAAATAAAATCCTCTTCCAATTATCTTAAAATTCATAGGAATTGATAGAAAAATGTGGGGTTTTGGGAAAATAGTGAAACTTCATTTTTAGCCAAAAATTCCTAAATAAATTATGTAATTACGATCCTTAGGCTTCGGGTAGTTCATTCCTTCGAAAATTTCCGGAATTTGGCCATGAGAGGCCGGGGTTGGAAATTGAGAATTCTTCAAGAATAGCGATTTTATTGAATAACTAAGATGAGTTATCAAATTGTACATGCATTGATGTTATTATATATCTTTTGACTAGTTGCAAGTCCTCGGGTATAGAATTCGGAGTTTCGGGCGCAATTGTGGTC
>ML269766.1:0-11097 GCA_005239495.1 Nicotiana undulata
GCACAGTCTTTTGTTCCAGACTGCGGCTTGTATATTCTGTATATGTATTTTCTACAGTTGTATATATGTAGCCGCCCGTTGACACTGTGACACTAGTCTTGGAACACACTTATTGTAGTTATCGGGGTTGTATATTCATTGGGCCTAGCTGTGGTTCAGCTTGTTTCTACGGCCTTACCCCATGTTGTTATTGTATTCCGCACTTTCATGGTTGTTGTTGTTTTGTTGGCTTGCCTAACGCCACCGTTAGGCGCCATCACGACCTGGACCGGTTTTGGGTCGTGACAACGACCATGGATACATCCCATGAGAGTCGTCCCCTTCAGATTATACCAAGTAATCAAATTCCAAACGCCTTGGGGGATATTCATCATACGGGGAGAACAACACACGTCCCGGGAATGCTACCGCATTGCCTTAGCTAGCACAACAACCCAACAGAAAAAAGACAAAGAAAGAGAGCTCGAGGTCGACACAAGAAGAGAAAAGGAACGTCATCATGGATCCCGAATATAGAGGACCGCGTACTCGAATATAGAGGACCTCGACCCCATTCAATTAGATCCCAACAACTACAGCAAAAGGTCCTAAATCAGCTGCAAACTTTGAGAATCGGGTAAATTTAGTCAATTCTTAATAACTAATGTAGATTTGTTTTCCTTCAGCCATGAAGATATGTCGGGCATCCCTAAGGATATCCTCACACACAAACTAAATGTCGATCCACTCTACCCCCTGGTAAGGCAGGTCAGGCGAAAGTTCTACCCCGATATCAACGATATCGTCCACGAAGAAGTGGAGAAACTATTAGAAACTGGCTCCATCTGGGAGTCAAAATACCCCAAGTGGATCGCCAACGTAGTGATGGTCAAAAAGGAAAATGGAAAATGGCGGATGTGTGTAGACTTCACTAACTTGAACAAAGCGTTCTCAAAGGATTCGTTCCCGTTACCACATATCGACCAACTCATCGACGCAACGGCCGGGCACGAGATGTTAAGTTTTTTTGGACGCGTACTCGGGCTATAACCAAATACTTATGGAAGAAGAGGACCAGGAGAAAAACATGTTCATCACCCACCGAGGAACATATTGTTATAGGTTCATGCCATTTGGGTTGAAGAATGCGGGAGCTACCTATCAAAGATTGGTCATGAAATATTCAAAGATAATCTAACATTGAGGTATATATCAACGATATGCTGGTCAAATCCGTAAAGGTAGAGGACCATATCGACCATTTGAAGGAAGCTTTCGACATACTGAGACGGTATGGAATGAAATTAAACCCAGAGAAGCACGTTTGGCGTAGCCTCGAGAAAGTTCTTGGGCTTCTTAGTGTCACAACGGGGGATCTAGGTCAACCCAAACCAAATCAAATCTATATAAAGGATACCAGAGCTCCTAAATACCAAGAAGCAAGTCCAAATATTGACTAGTCGAATCGTCGCCATATCGAGATTCATCTCGCAGTCATCTGACAGATGCCACAAATTTTTCGGCATACTCAAAAAGGACAATAGCCTCGAGTGGACGCCCGAGTGAGTACAAGATCGGAGGGAACTTAAGGCGTATCGCCCATCGCCACTTATGCTCTCAAAGCACGAACCCGGGGAACATCTCCTCGTCTACTTGGTCGTCTCCGAAGTGGCAGTCAACGTAGTCCTAATACGAGAAAGTAAAGGTAAACAATCTCTCATTTATTACATTAGCAAAATACCCGTCGACACCAAGACGAGGTACCCACACCTCGAGAAACTGGCACTGACACTTATCATAACTTCACAAAAGTTTAGACCTTATTCCAGTGCAACCCTATCTCGATCGGTACCACCTTTCCTATGAGAGGCATTTTACATAAAATCGAATTATCGGGGATACGGGCCAAGTGGGCCATCGATCTAAGCGAGCACGATATCACATATCAATCACGAACATCAATAAAGTCGCAAGTTCTCGCTGACTTCATCGCAGACTTCAGCCCAAATATAATGCTTGAGGTCGAGAAGGAAGTCGTTCAAGATTCTATCCATAAACAAGACCTCTAGGTCTTATACACTGACGGCGCATCCATCGCTTCTGGATCCGGATTGGGACTCGTACTCGAGTTCCCTACCGGCAAAGTAATTCATCATTCCATAAGATGCCCGGATTTGACTAACAACGAGGCCATAATTGTAGGATGGAGACTAGCACTAAAGTATGGGGCGAAGCGGCTAAAACTCCATTATGATTCCCAGTCAACCAAGCCACAAGGACTTTCCAAATCAAAGAACAAAGGTTGTAAAAATAGCTCGACAAGATCCTGCATGCGCAGAATGTTAAAGCGGACGGCCTCGCCAACCACCAAAATCCTCACAACCGAGGATAAAAGTTTAATCCACCTCCTCAACTTGTCGTTATACCAAATTGAGGTATGATCTGTAAGTTTAACTTGGGATTGGCGCACTCGTATTATCGCCTAGTTGCAGGACGACAAACTCCCAAACCACAAGAATGAAGCCAAAAACTAAGAATGCAGACATCCAGATACAACTTCCTCCACAACAACCTACAGAAGAGGACATACACCGGCCCTCTAGAAAAATGTTTAGTCCCAAAACAAACCCAATGCGTCCTCGAAGAAGTCCATGAAGGACATTGTCGCGCTCATTCCGGCGATCGAGCGCTCGTTAGGTGTCTCATACGGGCAGGATACTACTGGTCTACTATGAAAAAAGACATCTCCAAGTTTGTGAAGAAATGCGAGCAATGTCATAAAGATGCCCCAGATTTTCACCAAGCAGGTGAACATCTCCACTCAGTCACCTCTATGAGCATTCATCAAGTGGGGAATGGACATTGTGGGCCTCCTCTCAACAGGGCGAGGTAATGTATGATTTTTCTAATTTTAACTGACTATTTCTCTGAATGGGTGAAAGTAGGAGCGTTCGCCAAAAAACGCGAACAAGAGGTGCTCACCTTCGTACGGAGAAACACCATATGCTAATTCGGCGTGCCCAAAGAGATCAACTGCAACAATGGACCCCAAATCACGGGAAAGAAAACCACCAAATTCTTTGAGAAATGACATATTAATAGGATACTTTTAACCCCGTAAAACCCAGCGGGAAACGGGCAAGTAGAGTCCTCTAACAAGTCCATATTAAACTTCACGAAGAAAAAGCTCAAAGACACTGGGACTCCGGCCGGAAATACTCCCAAAAGTATTATGGATGTATAGAACCACCTGGAAAACAAGCATATGAGAGACACCCTACTCTCTAGTCTATGGAACCGAAGCAGTCATACCGATCAAAGTCGGAGAACCTAGCCTAAGGTACTCCCACAAAAGCGACACTATAAACGACAAAAATAGAAGGAAAAATCTCGACAAGAATGACGAACGAAGAGATATGGCGTACATAAGGATGGTCTCCCAAAAGCAGCAAGCAGAACGATACTACAACAATAAAGCAAAGTTTGGCCGCTCAAATTCAGGGACTACGTACTCAAAACCAAGACCCAAGCAAGCACAGATCCAGGAGAAGGCAAACTAGGAACAAACTGGGACGGTCCGTACAAAACTACCAAAGCAAACAAGGGTTCGTACCAACTAGAGACAATGGAAGACAAACAATTACCAAACAATTGGAACATCATCCACCTCAAATACTTTAATTTCTAAAAGAAAGAAGCACCCCTAAGTCGTACTCTTTTTCCCTCACTTGAGTTTTGTCCCATTGGGTTTTCTCAAGGAGGATTTTAACGAGGCGACAAAAGGGACACTTCGAGTCGAAGTATGTGAAAGAAGGACCTTTTTCTCTTTTATTGCCCAACTCCTTAATACTCTCCGAGCCGAACAATAAAGGGACTAGATGGACGGGACTATGACTGGAACGCCAACCAATGCACAAATTTGTAACTTTCTCCATCATGTAATTAGAGAAACAACGACAAATTAATAAAAACTTACGTTTATCAAAACTGCCTTAACAAAAGGTTAAGTTTGACCCAGCTCGAACAACACCTTTCGGCCCTCGGCCTCACATTAACAAAAGGTTAAGTTCGACTCAGCTTGAGCAACACCTATCGCCCCTCCGCCCATAATTTAAGGAAAGGTTATGTTCGACCGAGTTTGAAAAACACCTATCGGCCCTCAACCACAATTAAATAAAAGGTTAATTTTGACCCATCTCGAACAACACATATTGGCCCTCGGACCACGATTTAAGGAAAGGTTATGTTCGACTGAGTTCAAAAAACACCTATCGACCCTCGCCTGCGATTTAATAAAAGGTTAAGCTCGACCGAGTTGTTGTAACACCTATCAGCCTTCGGCCTACGATTTAAGGAAATGTTAAGTTCGACCCAGCTCGAAAAAACACCTATCCATCCCTCACCCACAACTTGGAAAAAGATCAAAATCAACCAAGTTTAAACAACACCTATTAGCTAAATCTAAATGAAGAGGCACACCCGACCTATATAAACAAAGGTAAGATATGGCCCATAAATATTCGTCAACAAGGCTACGACCACTAGAAGACAATGACAACAAAAAGAGCAGAAATCATAACAAGAAAATAACAAAAGCAAAGTATACAAGTGCAGAAACAAGAGACACGTATGGAAGAAGGCGCGGAAAAAAACTTAAACATTCATATATGAATAAAGAATTCATTACAAGGGCTCTTAAAGAAGCCGACAAAAATACACAAAAAAAAGTCTAAAAGAAAGACAACTGGCCCTCGCAATTACGGCCCTCTGCACCCTCATCATCTCGGTCCCCGACATCCTCACCACCTTTGCCCTAAGAATAAACGGTATCATATAAGGCATCCTCATCAAGCCGGTCCTCATCAAGCCGGTCTACGCCCTTTTCCCCATCCTCCTCGTCAAGTTAAGGTGTGACAGGATCATATCCACACGCGATCGAGATTCACGAGCCTTAACCTGGGCATCCTCAAAGGCAGCCTCAGAAATGGAGCCCGTTGCATGCAATTCCCGAAACACATCTAACCGGTCGTCGGGAAGGATCCACTCTTTATATAACTCTCGAGGAAAACTAGGTAAATCAGAAGCGTAGGAAGAGGACGGTCGTTAAAGTAGTTGAGCCTTCTCGGCCTCTAGAGCAGTCACTCGGTCATGAAGGTTAGAGTTCTCTTTTTACAGCTCCCCAATCCTCTCCTCGAGCGCGTCCTCCTTAGCCCTCGCCGTTGATTGATCATTTTCCCACTCGATTCGAAGATTCTTATTCTCCAACTCGAAGATCTCCGCCTTCCTCTAAGCATCCAAACGAGAGGATTCCGTCTTATCAAGTTCCTCTTGCTTCTCGGCAAGCTCGCCGCTGAGGGCTTCCACCTGAAATTGGCATTGTTCAAGATGACCTCGCAACTTAAGCACTTGGGCTTGAAGATCACTAACTGGGCCTCTACTCCCCTACTAACCTCAAGTTCATCCTCTCTACTCCTCAACGTCCCTTCAAGGATGTTGCACTTCTCTATGGCATGCACCAACTCCTCGTCCCTCTTCTTCAAATCCTCCCTCAACGCCTTCACATTGCCGCCCTCTTGAAGCCGACTTCGGAGATCTCGGTACTTGTCGCAGAACTCGGTGTATTTATTTTTAAGCTTCACGAAGATCTCTTTGCAAAATTTCTCCCCTCGGGCGCTCTCAATTTTAAGAAATCACCATCTGCAAAAAAAAAGGGAGGGGGGGGGGGTTTAGAACTTGTAATGTTCTAAAGAGTTAGAAAGTAGTCATACAACAATAGTTTCCCTGAGAGTGAGGCCGGCGATGCTCTTCGACAAGGCGTTGTCGGTTATCATCTTAAGTGTCTTACGCTCGACAATGGAATAGAGAGAGCTGGGGGCAGGGACTACCTCCCCAGTGTCCACCGACAAGTCACGATCCATCGGCATGGAGATAGTTCTCGAACCCCTCCCCAACCTCACCTCAAGTTGGGTGAGCCCCTCGTCGATCATTCCTAGGTCATCCAACTCGACATCGTAATCTGATTAGTCTCCCTCTCTCGAAACACTTACCCTATCTTCAGTAGACAAACAGGCATCCGCGGTGGTTTGAGGGGTTTAAGCCTCCTCTTGCTGCAAGAGTTCATGGCCACCAACAGCCACCTCCTCGGTCTCCCTCCCATAGGAATATAGGGATACACCTACATCAGCCTCCACCAACCTTAGGACCTTGAGAAACGGTTCAACATCATCATTCACAAAAATGGTTGTTGTCTCACGCAGCATAAAATCCCTTTCCACAGCATCGACGGCTAGAGAGACTATGTTACCCACGTCCACAAACCTCCATTTTTGAGGTTGAAGATCCCCGTCGCTTGGTGAATGTCATTGTACTCATCAATAAGTGAAAATTGAGGAGGTTTATAATTCGCAACAGCCGGAATAGAGACGGTGTAGAAGCGGTGACGACTGGAGTTGGACAAAAGCAGGAGTGGCAAGGTCGAGGCAAGAGCGGAGACTGAAGGCGTAGTGGCCCTTCTCCCCCGGATTGAGGGTACGGGGGCCCTCAACCTCCTCGTAGACCCTCTGACCGAACCTAAATAAAAATTTGAAAGGAAGAAATCAGCAAAAGGAACAGATGTAGATGAAATAACCACGACGTCAACGGTAAAGAAGAGATTTGCTGCCGAGGAAAGAGACAACTTAAATCTCTGAGAGAACCTCGACAAATCACGCATCCCCTCCGTATGAGGAAGGATCTTTTTGACCCAGTCCGCAATATAGGTCATCATCTAAAGAGGTCGAATAATAGCTGCAGAAAAAGAGGAGCTGGTAAACTAACCCACAACAAGAAAAATGTTAAAAACAAAAAAAAATATAAGCGAGTCGGGCACTTACAAGTAGGGTTATAAGCCTCAGGGAAGCCGGCGGCGACAAACACTATGGCCTCGGTCCTGACAAAGAAATAGTCAAGCTAGAAATGTCGACTAGCCTTGTCATCCATCCTCACTACCAAACATTACCCCCCGTGATAGGGAAGATTTAGCGACGTCCCTCGATAGAAATGAGGGGTGAAGAAATGAATCATGTGGCGTATTGTTATATCGACGTCGGCCAATTTGGCAAATTTTGTAAACATTTTGACCACCTTAAAGATATAAGGGGCAAGTTGCACTGTGCAAAGTTGTAGTAGCAGCATAACTCATCTATCAACAACAACAAATGGAATGAATAGCCTATTATGAACGGATATACGTAAAGGGCGCAGAATCTGGGATGATGAACTTGCACTTCATCGTTGCCCACAAGGACCAAATCCAGTGACCAGGTAGGATGAGACTAGCCTTGAATTCGGCTCATCGCTCAACCATCATCGTAGATTTGAACCTCTCCACCACCACTTCCGGTGCTTTTTGGAAGTCCGGTTTAGTGTCAGGGTATCGAGGAATAATCTCCTCTACGGTAGGAAAAGTTTCCTCCTCAACGGAAACTCAGTCGTCTTCCCCTTGGTCAGGGAAAACAACATCTTGAGGGATAGGATGATCTTCCATGTGAATATCTTATGGGAAGTCCGACATTGTTGTGAAAAGAGATAGAGAAGCAGAGAAAGCAATAGAGAAGTGAAAAGGTTCTTCGAAGGAGAAGAAGAAGCTCTGCCTATGGAGTAGAAGGAATGTGGAAAAGTTTCAAACCAAAAAACCACCCCTATTTATAAGGCTTGGGGGCTCATAATCGAAATGACAAGCCATGATTAGAATGAACATCGAAACGACAAAACTAATCAAGGATCACATGTGAATCAACGCAACGCGTCGGGAAACGGTGTCATCATGACACATGACATCACTCTTTCTCTTAGACCAAAAATCTCGAACAGATTTCTCGGGAAATTTATCAGAGAGCCACGTTGCCTGATCTTTACGATGACCATGACCTGTATAGACAGATTGATAAGCTCGACCACAAACAACATTATCCACTCATCGACCTCGCCCCGTGAGGACAACCTTGATAATCGAAGGGACTAACTTTATGGGCCAAAAAGTATCTTTGATATAGGCAAGACATGTCACCACCATGATAGCCTTCATCGGCTGCCACGTGTTATCAATAAGGTCTCAACAAAGATCTGCCCTAAGTCAAAATAGCCTCGGAGCGATGAAGGGTGCAGTCTAAGAGTCGGCAAAGATCAAGGTCGTGAAGTCATCGTAAATCAAGATCAAGGTCGAGCACTGATATTTAGCTTAAAGTATATATATTTATATGTATATCGCCTCATGCTTTACTCTTGTTTTGTGGATTTAGGATATCTAGGTAGTATTCCTTGGTTTTTCTTTGGGCGTCGGTTCTTTTTCAAGGGTGTAGCTCGAACCGAGTACTTTAAATTTTTGTTTTAGGAGTAGTTCGGAAGAAAATGAGTTGCTCTGAGCTACCTAGTGACATGTTTGGTGTTGGCATATTAGGCTATGACATACATTCTATCTTCCCCTGTATTTGGTTTGAATTGTGACGTCTAAGTAAAGTAAATAGCCTATTTTGTGACATTTTTTCTCAGTTGTTTGACTTGTATGCCACATAGTGGAATATTGCTAAATTTCTCAATTATGTGTTCTTGCTTGACTTGAGAGTTGAACATGACCATCTTGATTGAGTCATCTGCAATGTGTGTGTGATGATTTGTGATCTTATATGCTATCCTGTGTAGTATAGAACTTTCCCCTTATGTTAATGGAAGCGAAATCATTAAGATGTGCTAGTCTAGGAGATGACGTAGGCGTTTCTTGCTTGATCATAGATGTGCTTGTCATATAAAGATAAAAATTTTGTTGCTTGCCCCTTTGAGCCTATAGACCTTCCTTTTGGAAACAACAAGCCATATCTCTATTTTGTTCTTAATTTGAGATTGTTGAACCTTTACCTCCCAAGGCACTTAGTCGCTAAAAGAAGTAAAGTGAGAGATTTGGGGAGTATCTTTTGAGTTGAACTATGGAAAGGCCCTTTGTTGCACTAAAGTTGAAATCAAAAGTCACTAGCCGATGAACTTTAATATGTTGAGTGTGTGTATAAGAAGAAAAATTGCGAGAAAAGAGAAAAAAATGATAAGTCAAATTTTGTAGAAAAAAACACACCTCCCAATCTTACTAATTTGTGCTAGTGGGAGTATAAAAGTGCTTAATTTGAAAAACAAAAGGGACTATGTTATATATGGTTTGTGGCAAGTGAATTGGTTGGGAAGAATATGTGCTCGATTTGTGAGTGTAGTGTATTAATGTGTCTGGGAGGGTTAGTCACTATTCCTAAATGTATCCTACCCGTCCCGTAGCCTACACTACAACCTTAAAGTCCTAATTGATCCTAGATTTGGCTAGATTAGATTAGTAGAGATGTACACTACAGGCAAGCTTATGGTACAACCATGGGATGAATATGAATTCATTGTGAGAGTGAGAGAATTTTGTTCAAGTGTGTGATGTCCTTTACTTATATTCAAAAGCATATTTGAATGTGTGGACTAGTCTATATTCACTCTTTTGTTTGTTGGTGAGGGCACATGATCTCATGAATGATTGGTAATGTTGCAAACTTTTCTTGTTGGGTGAGTGCGCGAGTTGAGGGTGCTTAGTGGTAACGAGTCGGCTTTTGAGGTTGGGTGGTTACAAATAGGTTGTTGGAATTGATTGAGTTGAAATGTTATACTTGGGCATGCGTAAAACGGGAAGAATGTGATATTTTGTATGTTCATTATTGTTGGTATTGATCATAGTTAAGGGTAGATTGTGTGGTTAAAAAATGAAGTGCTCCACTATAGTTGAGATTTGTACATAGTTGGGGGTATATTTGATAGTCTTATTGCTCGAGGACGAGCATGTATTGGTAAAACATATAGCCTTATACGTGTACAAATTTTGGATGACTCAGCCAACCAGGTGGACCAAATAAAATATCACACGTGGACACGGGATAAAAAGGTACGGTCAATGCAAAGAATTAGCCGCGATAAAATCATCAAAGAAGAAGAGACACGGTCATAACGAATCCGGACGCAATAATGGGACGATTCGAAGATCAGCAATCAATGTCTTATACGTTATGTAACTCCTAAAATAACAGTTACTATTCACCATTGTAACGCCTCATTAATATAATAATTAATCATTAATAGGCTATCATGGCAAAAATACAAACGTTGTACTAGGAGAATATCCCTATAAAAGGGATAAAAATGTAACAAACGGGGGATCTGATTTTCTCGAATACTAAGCTACTTTAATTTTTTGCATATTGCTCTCGAAATTATTGCTATTTTATTCTTTATTTTATTAATTCGATTATCAGTAACCCGAGTTTATCCTAAATTAAGCTTTAGTCAAAAGATCTTATATTTTGGTTAAACAGAGCAAGAGTCTAAGTGTGGGGTGTTGATATTTAACTTAAAGTATATATATTTATATGTATATCGCCTCATGTTTTACTCTTATTTTGTGGATTTTTGATGTAAATTGAGTTGATTTATGTAAATTTGGGGTGTTTTTATGTGTAGGAATCATCCAGAAGCTATTGGGGGCGAAATGTGTGAAATTAGAGCCAAACAGACGACAAAAGAGGAAGTGCGATTTTCGGTGCCATAGGAAGCGCCCCACGCCACCTGTGGCGCCCCAAAACAGTCTACTTAACAAACCATCATCATGGCTAGTGTGGGGCGCTGGGCTGGACGCTGGTGACATGAATTGTGTCCAACTTTATCCGGGACAAGGTTATTTCGGCCCTAGACTTAACCAACGCATATAAAAGCAAGACTAAGCTTATTTTTGGAAGATATGTAACATATTTTGAAGGAGAATTTACCTGGAGGAACACACACCACACTTTGGAGGAGGCTTCTAACTAGTTTTTCTTTTATTCTTTACCATTAATCTCATAGTTTATTAGTTCTAGAGTTTTGGGTGCTATATGAACGTTGTAGTTTGAAGCTTGAATTGTTCATATTAGTTTATTTATTCAATCTTGCGCTTAATTATTTTATTGTGTGATCACCAATCGAATACTATCTACGAATGTAGGATTGAACTCGGGAGAGGGGATTCTAGATTACATATAAGATTGAGTATAGCAAGATCTTAACTCTGGGGGGGGGGGGGGGGGG
>ML269766.1:11136-46227 GCA_005239495.1 Nicotiana undulata
GTTGTTACAATTTAATAAAAATTTAGAAAGTGCAGAAGATTCACTTGGGGGGGGGGGGGGGGAGATTTTGCGGTTATGATAAGAATATACCTAATCGCTTTGCTTGGTTACTATACAGGAATTATTAATGCGTTCTTGTTAATTCTAATTCTGTAGGAATATAGGCACTAGGTCAGCTTGAATAGACGAGTAGCACTTCGGGAGAAGGCTAAGAGTAATATTAACCCTATCAACCAATAAATCAGATAAATTAATTAAACGATTTAAGTGGAAGACTCAATGGGATTGTTAGCTAACCCATAGCTCTAGAATATCGGCTCTTCTTGAATTCGTGTCTAATTTTGCCAATTTGTTTCTTTAATTTCTTAGTTTGCTATTCTAGATTAGTTGTAGTTAAATAATCACACTTTAGAAAATCGCTTGAATAGATTAATTATTTGAGTTTAATTTAATTGATAGTTAATGATAAGTCCCTGTGGATACGATATCTAGACTTACAATCCTATATTATTTGTCGATCATATACAATTGCGTGTGCATTTGGGTGCAACAAGTTTTTGAGCATCTTAGATAGAGTTACAATGACTAGTTTTAAGATAAGACTAAAGAAAATATTCTGGTTGATATTCTGGTGGGTTTCTAGGAACATGTTTCCTATAAATAGAAAGAGACATAATGACAGGGGGCATGAGATATTCACTTGTAAGAAAATACATTGATTTTATAGAGAAAATCTAGTCATATTATAAGCATACGAAAATAATTTTTTTACTGAGATTCTTGTCTAACTTTTTCACTTGATCCTAGAACAACTTGAGTGTTCTAAGACTCATCAATCATGCATCATTGTCATAAAGAAAATCCACAGATCTCACCCATTTTCGGGTGACTCACACATTTTTATTTACTTAAATGTCATTCATTGCTACTTATTATTATTTAATGTTATCTTTCATCTTTTTAGATCATTGAATATTGTTATTATTGCTCATATTAATTACCCTTCGGTTAAATATACATATTATCTGTCATAAAACCGGTAACCTTATCTTTTGGATATTATTATTAGGTAAGATTGACTATATTTTACTTAAATCTAATTGGTTGAACCCAAATCAATTTTTGGGTCAAACATGTACCCGTTAGTATTAGTCTTGAAAAGTACTTTTGAGTGTAAAATTATGATAAAGGGAAGTAAAAGTTTAGTTTACTATTAGCATTATTTAAAAAAAGAAATTTTAAATATTTATAATCAAAATTTGAATTAATTTTATTAATTTTATTTCATTAAAGTATAAAATATAGAGTAATATATTAAAAACAATTAATCAATACAAAATATAAGTATATAACATCAATAATATTGGTAGGAATATATGTGTGTACAAGTTACGTGTATGAAAAACACTATCAATTCTTGAGAAAATAACAAATTACGCAGTATTGCATTATTTCAACTATACTATATGCATACGCCAAAAAAAATTGTTTAAATAAACAACAAATTGGAGATCATATAATATTGGTATACTACAAAATTAAAAAACCTATACCTTATGAACATGTGCTTGAATTTGGTGATTAACCTTTTTATTTCAAAGAGTAAGACGAAGAAAAGAAGAAATGGCGAAAGAGAAAAGAAGAGATCTATTTATAGTAGAGAGATTATCCCAAATAAGAATAAGAAAAGAATAAAAATTTGGTAATAATGAGAAGAAAGGGACGGTAAAGATAAAATAAATACTCAATTAATAAGAAATAATTCAGGAAATATAATTTTATGATAAAAATATTTTTGTTTTGAAAAAAATAATTTTCTGCTTCTTCTTCTAGGAAAAGCTAGAATTTATATCTTCTTCTGAAAAGTAGAAAAACTGCTTATGTTGCTTCTGAAAAACACTTATCTGTTTTGACCAAACACCTCATATTTCTAAAAAAGTACTATTTTTTACCACAAAAAAAAATTACTTCTTACCTCCCAAGAGCTTTGCCAATATTTTTCTTCTTCAAGCAAAGAACAAAACTCTTAGTTTAGAATGAAACAACATTAAATTTTGTTGATAGAATTACCGAATTGCGAAAAAGAATGCAATTAATCATGTGTTAAGCTTTGGGCCTTCCACTAAATCGGGTTGTGCATCATGCTTTGGAGTATAAATACATGAAGGAAAAGAATGCTATTAATCCTGTTAAAATCAAGGTTCCTATCTATGAGCACAGGCTACCAAGATGTCTTTATAAGTTAAACATAGATACTGCTTTTAATTATTTGGAAGGTGTCATAAGAAATTATAATGGCGACTGGATTGTGGAATTTTCTAACTTTTCTTTTGCAGGTTCATCACTACAGGCAAAACTATTGGCATTAAAACATGACCTTCAAGTAGCAAATAATTTGTCTCCTGCCATTAGAAGAAGAAACAGATTAAACCGACGCAATCAAGCTTCTAAGTGATGATAATAGCATACTGACGTGCCTCACTAATAAATGCAGATTATTAATGCTCCAGACAAAACACCCGGTGGTCGGGCATAACATCTGAGAGGCAATGAAGTAGCACATGTACTAGCTAAGGAAGCTTCAAAAAAATCCAAGATAAACAAGCCTATGTATTTTGCATGTCCCCCTACTTTTGTTGAATCAAATGCTTCAAATGATCCCCCCTAAACCACCTGACATTGCACCCCACAGCAACAAGCACAGCCTAGTGAACAACAATCAAACTCTTAAAGATAAGTTATTGGAATTCAACCCCCTAGAATTCACCTCCCCAATAGCCCAAGAAGTTTTATCTTACGCAAATACTTCACTGGAAGAAATGAAGGTTGAACAAATGATTGAAAATACTTCCAATGGAATCATTCAAATCTCGCTTTCCAAAGAAGATAAAAACCGTGTTAATTTGGCCGTAGCATTTTTGTTCGGGAGCTTCCCATTGGGCTTGTTTTCCCCAGTTATCCGGGCTTGCCCAAGGTAAACGTCCCAGAGTGGGGTAGCCGTGGCCTTTAGAAACCGGGGAGTTGCCTAATGGGTCTTTTGCCCCTAAGCCCCGGTGACTTGAGTTGTTTGAGTTTTTTGAACGGCAGTCCCCAAGTGAGGGAGTGGTCATTCGTACTAAGGTTATATATTGACCTTGGGCTCGTTATTTTTGAAAATACAAAACTCTTTAAGGGGTGTAAAGAGGAAATATTTTAAAACATAAGATGATTGCAAGGAAAATACTTCTCTTTATTCTTGAGAAAAATAGTTTAATGCCAGGGTTTGAGCAGTCTACATGGGCACAGTTCGTTTTGACTGTTTGGCCCTTATAATAAATCCTATCTATTGAGTCCCTTCCTTTACGAAGTAGTTTCCTCTCTGGAGTTGATATCTGAAGGTAATGCATATTCGAGGATAATCCCCCCAGTATTCGAGGTTGATTGCAAAGGAACCTCGGATATTTTTTAATTGATCTTCGGTGCTGATTCATAATCGAGCTTGATTCTAAGTTAGCATGATTCGTTGTTGCCTCATTAAGAACCTTGCCGAAAAAACCATTTGGGACAAAACCGGTCTAAGGAAAAAAGAGTGCAACACGTGCTTTCAGACCTAAAGACTTCGTGCTGCTTCTCGTTGATCATCTGCAAGTTTTAGTCTAAAAAAATGAAATGAGGTCATACCTTAGCAGTAGTTCCATTTTAGGTGAGACATATTCCAATTGCTCGGTAGGTTTTCTCCGTTCATCATTCTGAGCTTGTAGGACCCTTTCCCGGTGACCTCGAGAATCTGGTACGGTCCTTCCCAATTCAGACCTAATTTCCCTTCGTTCGGATTCCAGGTGTTTAGGGTGACTTTCCCTAGCACTAAGTCCCAGATATTAAAATGATTGAATCTTCGATTGTAGCACCTTTCGATCAGTTGTTTTGGGCAGCCAATCGAACAAGGGCGGTCGCGCGTCTTTCGTCCAACAGATTCAAGCTCGTACTCAAGGCCTCGTCATTTGACTCCTTTGTTGCATATCGGTATCTGATACTTGGCTCCCCTACTTCGGTCGGAATCAGGGCTTCGGTGACATAAACCAATGAGAACGGAGTAGCCCCGGTACTGGTTTTCGCAGTCGTGCGGTATACCCAAAGGACTTCGGGTAGGATCTCCTTCCACTTTCCTTTAGCGTCGGTTAACCTCTTCTTAAGATTTTGGATGATGGTTTTGTTGGTTGATTTGATTTTCCCGTTCCCGCTGGGGTGATAAGGTGTAGATAAGATTATTTTGATCTTATGATCTTTGAGAAATTTAGTCACTTTGTTGCCGATGAACTGTTTCCCGTTGTCACACACAATTTCGGATGGCATCCTGAACCGACATATGATGTGGTCCCAAATGAAGTCGATGACTTCCTTATCCTAACCTTCTCGTAGTGTTGTTCTTCAACCCACTTAGAAAAATAATCAATTATAAATAAGATAAATTGAAATTTACCTGGTGCCCACGGAAGAGGGCCAACGATGTCCATTTCGCAGTCATGAATGGCCATGGCGACAAGACCGAATGTGGTAGCTCCCCGAGTTGGTGAACCATCGGTGCATGTCTTTGACATTTGTCACATTTTCGAACAAACTCTTTCGCATCTTTTTCCATATCGATCCAGTAATAGCCAGCTCTGAATACCTTCTGAATTAATGATTCGGCGCCAGATGGTTTCCGCAAATGCCTTCCTGAATTTCCCTCAGAACATACTCGGTATCTCCAGGCCCCATACATATCGCAAGTGGGCCATCGAACATTCTTCTAAATAAGGTTCCATCTTCGGACAAGGTGAATCGGGCTGCCTTTATGCGTAGGGCCCAAGATTCCTTTGGATCTGAGGGAAGTTTCATGGTCTTCAAATACTCTATGTACTTGTTTCTCCAATCCTGGGTTAAGCTTGCGGAGTTTACCTCCGCGTGGCCTTCTTCAACTACCGACCTCATGAGTTGCAAAACGGCCCTTGGGTTGAGCTCGTCTTCCTCGACCGACGGCCCTAAGTTTGCGAGGGCATCAGCCTCACTATTTTGATCCAGAGGAACGTGCTGCAAAGTCCATTCCTTAAATCCATTTAAAGTTACTTGTAGATTATCTAGGCACCATCGCAATCGTTCTCTTCTCTAACTTCTAACATTCCGTTAACCTGATTCACCACAAGGAGGGAGCCGTACTTGGCTTCGATCACCTCCGCCTCCAAGCCTTTGGCTAGTTCGAGACATGCAATCATGGCCTCATATTCGGTCTTGTTGTTAGTGAATTTCACAGTTCTAATAGATTGTCTAACCACATTGCCTGTGGGCGGTTTAAGTACGATGCCGAGTTCGGACCCCTTTACGTTCGATGCACCGACTGTAAAGAGGGTCCAGATTCCCGAGGATGTACCCGAGTTTATACACAGTTCTATTTCAACCTCAGGTACTAGGGTCGGCGTGAAGTCAGCCACAAAGTCAGCCAAAATTTGAGACTTAATGGTTGTTCGGGGTAGATACTAAATATCGTACCCGCTGATTTCAACGGCCCATTTGGCCAATCGTCCCAAAAGATCGGGTTTATGCATTATAATTCGCAATGGATAAGTTGTTACAACACATATGGGGTGACATTGAAAGTATGGTTTTAGTTTCCTAGAGGCTCTTATCCAAGCGAGCGCCAATATTTCTAGGTGGGGATATCTGGTTTTGCCCTCACCTAAGGTCCTACTAACATAATAGACAGAATATTATGTACCTTGTTCTTCTCAGACTAAGACTCCACTTACCGCTATCTCCGATACTGCAAAATATAAGTATCGTTGTTCGCCTACCCTCAGCGTGTGAAGCAACGATGGACTCGATAAGTATCGTTTAAGCTCTTCCAAGGCATGTTGGCATTCCAGATTCCATGTGAAGTTATTTTTCTTCTTCAGCAATGAGAAAAATCAATGACTCTTATCGGATGACCTCGAGATGAATCGCCCTAAGGAAGCTATGCGCCCGATTAACCTCTACATAGCCTTTACGTTGTCTACTACCATGATGTCCTCGGTAGCTTTGAGCTTGTCGGGGTTGATCTCGATTCCTCGGTTGGATACCATGAATCCAAGAAATTTTCCTAACCCGACCCCAAATATGCATTTTTCCGGGTTCAACTTCATGTTGTATTTCCTCAATATATTGAAGGTTTCTTGCAAATGCTTCAAATGGTCCTCTGCTCGCAGGAACTTATCTAACATATCATCAATGTAAAATTCCATAGATTTTCCTATTTTTTCTTCGAACATTCGGTTTACTAAGCGTTGGTAAGTGGCACCGGCATTTTTTAATCCAAATGGCATTACGTTATAGCAGAAGGTACCGTATTTAGTGATGAACGAGGTCATTTCCTGATCATCCGGGTTCATTTGTATTTGTTTGTACCGGGAATATGCATCAAGAAAACTGAGAATCTTATCGTCGGTCGTGGCATCGATCATGCGATCGATATTGGGCAAAGGAAAAGAATCATTGGGGCATGCTTTATTAAATCCTTGTAATCTACACACATTCTTAGTTTCTTCCCTTTCTTAGGGACTAATACTAAGTTTGTTATCCATTAGGGGTATTTTACTTCCCGGGTGGACCCTATTTTAAGAAGCTTAGTTTCCTCATCTTTGATGAAGGCATGCTTGATCTCGGAATGGAGTCTTCTTTTCTGCTTCACCGGATTGAACTTCGGGTCCAAGCTTAGTTTATGGGTGGTAATTTCCGGTGGGATCCCTGTCATGTCAAGATGGGACCAAGCAAAATAATCCATGTTAGCTATAAGAAATTGAATAAGTTTTTTCTTGATCTCGGGAGTTAACCCCGTGCCTAGGTATACCTTTTGGTCGAGCAGATGTTCGATTAGTTTGATTTTCTCCAACTCTTCGACCATTGATTTGGTAGCGTCGGAGTCATCATGGACTATAAAGGATCGAGGGACCCCATAATCATCATCTTTGTCAGTCCCCTGCTTCTTTAGTAAGGTCGAGACCAGCGTCTGTGATTGCTATTTGGCTTCTTATTTTCCCTTCGAATTTGACCCCTTCGTCTATGAGAGTGTCAATATTGGAATCACATCGTCAACGGCAAATATTTCCTTTGTGGCGGGTTTCTTCCCGTAGATTTTTTTGATTCTCTCTGGTGTCGAGAATCTTAGAACCTGGTGAAGGGTCGAGAGCACTTCTCTCATGTTGTGGATCTATGGTCTCCCAAATAGGGCATTATACCTCATATCCCCTTCAATCACATGGAACTTGGTCTCCTGGATGGTCCCGGCTGCGTTTACTGGAAAAGTTATTTCACCCTTAGTATTTTCACAAGTCATGTTGAATTCTTTTAGCACTCGGGCCGCGGGCATAATTTGGTCCTGTAGGCCGAGCTGTTCTACGACCCTTGATAGAATGATGTTGGCCGAACTACCTTGATCAATTAACATACGTTTAACTCGAGACTTATTCATGGGTATAAATATTACTGGTGCATCATTATGGGGCTACATCATTCCTTTTGCATCCTCTTCGTTGAAGGACAAGGTTCCTTTTGGTTTGTAATTTCGAGTTCGTTTCTCCCTTGTGATCGGCACCTTGGTGCGCTTGGAGAACATAGACCCCTCTTACAATCATCTGAATGACGTGTTGAGGTTCTTCTTCCTCGTTTTATTTGTTGGAATCTCTATTTCTGAAATGATTCTTGGCTCGATCACTCAGAAACTCCCGAAGGTGTCTGTCGTTGAATAATCGAGCTACTTCGTCTCTCAACTGTCGACAATATTCCGTTCTGTGGCCATGGGTGCCATGATATTTGCACATTTTTTTGGGATTTCTCTGGGCTGGATCGGTCTTCAAAGGTCGAGGCCATTTAGTATCTTTGATGCGTCCGATAGCAGATACGATGGCGGTTGCGTCAGTATTAAAGTTATATTATGACAATTGTGGTGCTTCTTTAGGTAAGATATGCCTTTCGAAGCCATCTTGCTCATGAGCCCTCGAGAGCTCTAGCCTTGTTCATTTCTCTTTCACTTCGTATAGGGTTTTGCCTAGATCTGTCGCTCCTACGATCTCCACTATACGACTAGTATCGATCCCTGTTCAACCTTGGTTCTCGATCAATGTCCCTCTTGATTCTATCAACGTACTTGATAGGATAAATGGACCCGGAAGGAGCCCCCAGCTGGTCATCTTCAACTCTAATCTTCGATTGATACTGATCATGTACATTGGCCCAGTTAACAATCGGTATTCTATCAAATTCTGCTTCAATTGTTGTGAATCCACTAAGCTTCGTATATTGAGTCCTTGGGTGAAAGTTTGAACGGCCCAATCATCGGCGACCGGTCGTAGATCCATTCATTCTATTTGGAATTGAGACACAAACTATTTGAGCATCTCGTTGTCTTTCTGCCTTACCTTGAAAAGGTCTGACTTCCTAGTCTTGACCTTGATGGCACCGACGTGTGCCTTTACAAAAGAATCTGCAAGCATAGCAAAAGAATCAATAGATTTAGGTGGTAAATTGTGGTACCATATCATAGGTGCCTTTGACAGGGTCTCCCCGAATTTCTTTAGTAACACAGATTCGATCTCGTCGTCCTCTAGATCATTCCCTTTAATTGTACATGTGTAAGAGGTTACATGCTCGTTTGGGTTGGTTGTTCCATTGACTTAGGAATCTCGGGCATGTGGAACTTCTTGGGAATCCATTTGGGAGCTGCGCTTCGGGGGGAGGGGGAAGGTCTTTTGTACAAACTTTTTGGATTTCAAACCCTTCAATATTGGTGGTGCCCCCGGGCTTCGATCAACCCTGGATTTCTAAGTTTCCACCTTCTTGTCATTTTCTTCGATCTTCTTTTCCCTCGACTCAACTCGTTTTGTTAGTTCCTCGAGCATCTTCATGATTGTGAGATCGACCCCCGATTCATTCCCTTTCGATTTCCTTGACACAGATTCGACCATGTGAACAACTTCCTGGGACAGATCAGGATCGATCTTGCTTGGGGCATGATTCTGGTTTTAGAGCTCAGCTATTGCGGCTTGTTGAGCTTGCAACATCTTGAAGATCACCCAAAGACTGATCCCGCCCTCTTCTCCGACATGTGTACTCTGAGCAGCCGATCGATCATCCCTATGGATGCTACTTTCGGGATCGGCGGCCAAATTTGCATTGATGGCTCCATGCAAGCTGACGTCGATTGGATCTACGGCCGGAACTCCATCGAGGCCAACAGAAGGTACGTCGTTCCATGGTGCTATGTTGTCATTTTCGTCATGGTGACCAAAGTCATTGTCCATGTGTTCGGGTACTGCCTGAGAGTTCGACATTTTGATCCTGAAATCAAAGATACTCACAAGAAACAAGTGTAAAATAGTGTGTGTTGCAAAAATTATTACTAGTAATCACTATTATCCTTAGCCCCACGGTGGGCGCCAAATTGTTTACCCTAAAAACGAATAACAATTGAATTTATACGCAGTTTTTAGGATACATGATATAACTTGGCAGAAATTAAGAGAATATATTAATATTGAAATTCACGATAAAAGAAATAAATGCAAAACAAATGAATCGAATAGCCTTGGCCCTCGGTTTCGATCACCCTTGAACCAAATGAAGTTTCAACTGATATAAGAGCAGAGTAACACGATAATGAAAGCTAGAAAAAGGCAGTACATTGCTTTATGTTGTGTAAATGTGATGTGTTTTACAAATGATCAGACCCCCTTTATATAGTAGGGGAGTCATACTCTAGATACAGTTCTAAATGAAGTAAGAAATCCCATGATTGACTAATTAATCGGCCCATCCTTGATACGTGTCATGATCTTTTTCGTGATCTACGACTGATAATGGATATTTTGTCCTTTTGTTATTCAGCTTGGCAAATTTCCCTCGATCTCGATTTTGTTCGGTCCTGGGGGCTCGAGCTTTGACAATATAACCTCTCACCTCGGTTTGGTATTTTTCAAGGTCGAACCTTAATTTATCATATTCCGATCTCGATCAGTCACGCAAGGGGTGAGACCGGTTTAACCGTATACAATAATACAAATATATTCTTCAATATTCAAATTTATGATTTTTAAAAAGTTTATACTTATCGACAGGGATTCACTCGCAACGCACATCTTGTAAGACTAGTTAAACAAATTATAAAAAAGTAAAATATATAAACTAAAATGAAAGAAGACTATTAGATAAATATGTTATCAACTGTAGTAGAAAATGTAATGAGAAACTTCAAAATTACAAAACCAAAAGTAATAGCGCAACAAGAAGGAAACAATAGCAAACTATCATGATGGGTTGATTGGTTCTCCCAAAGAAGTCAAGTTGCTCGGTGTTTACCCTAAAACTGGATACAATTGAAATTATGCGTGCTTTTAAGGATACGTGATATAACTTGGCACAAAGTGAGAAAATATATAAATTGATATTGAAATTGACTGTAAAAAGAAATAAATGCAAACCAAACAAATCGTATCGCTCTAGCCCTCGAGTTAGGTCACTCTCGAACCAACTGAAGATTCTACTAATGTATGAATAGAGTAACAGAATATTGAAATCTAAAAGAAGGCAATGTATTGCTTTGTATTGCGTAAATGTGAATGTATTTTACAAATGATCAGACCCCTTTTAATTAGTAGGTGAGTCCTAATCTTGATACAACTCTAAATACAGTAAGAAATCTCATGATTGTTAATTAATCGGCCTCTTCTTAATCTGTGGTGAGATTTCCTCCGTGATCCATGATCTATCACAGATACTTCGGCTTTCCGTTATTTGACTCGGTAAACTTTTCTCAAGTCTCGATCGATCTATGTTTTGCTCGGTCTCAATCTTTGCCGATCTCAATCTTGATCGGTCTCTGGATCATGAGCTCAGCGATCTAACTTTGCACCATGGCTCGATATAACACGAGGTTGAACCTTGGCCTATCATGTTCCAGTATCGATCAGTCATACAAAGGGAAAGCTTGATTTTTACCGTATATAGATAGTCCCCTCATTTCTCGAAAAGAAGATGACGAGAAACGATATGAATTTCCAAACTCCATTTCGATGGGTAATGACTTTAGCGACGAGCCTTACTATGACGCAAGTGACGAAACGTCCCGTTGATCCAATTACCAAGGCATTAAATTCTTATCAGTTGCAGGTCTGCCATTACCGGTTTTGCACTGTCGCCAGCAACCTATAAGAGCCCTAACCCTTTCTCATTTAACTTTTACACTCAAAGCTCTTCCTACTCTTGTTTTTTCTTCAAAAAATCCCTTTGCTTTATCATTTTCACACACAAATTTCTTGAAATCTAATCAAACTGCATACCATCCTAATTCTCTCTTTTCTTGTTCATCAATGGCTAAAACTTCCAAAACTGTGCCGCAAAAAGAGGTCGCTACTTCATCCCGACCCGCCGGTGGTGAGTATACGGCGGAGCCCCACCCTGAGGAATTCATTCCGACAGGGTGCCCAACTGTCACTAACTTTAAGGTCGAAAAGACCTCCTCGGTATCGGGCCAATGTGAGCCGGTCTCGAGGTATATATGTACAATTACTGAAGACATCCTCGACAAGGTTGAAGAGGAATGTAACTGGGACAAAAAGGATGTAGTAGTTCCTTCGCCTGATGAATCGATCACTACTCATGTGGAGGGGTATCTATGTGTTTACACATACCCTTCATATTGGGTCCCTTAGACCCTATCATTGTCGCTTTTTGCAAGAGATACGACATGACCCTCGGCCAGATCCATCCTTCCTTCTGGAGAATAGTGATTCTCCTCCGATTCTTCAAAAGCAAAATTGAGGGATGTCTTTTAACCCTCGATCACCTTATGCGCTTTTACCGTCCCCGACTCTATCGAGGAGGACTGATCAAGCTTGCCCACCGGGCCAGCAGGGCCCCTTTTTCCAGCATAGGAGAATCTCGGGATCGAGGATGGATGGGCCGATTTATCAAAATAAGGAACATGAATTGTAAGTAACACTTTGCCTTTGAATGTTCTATTTTGTTTCTTATCTTCTTTCCCCATCTATGTTTTTGGTGTTGCAGCTGTGGCCTAGATGCCAGACCCAATTCTAGAACTAAAGCAATGGGTCGAGGGCCTTGTATCACAGAGACCCTACTTTGAGCGTGCCTGGATGGAGTTGTCGAAGGGTCGGTGTGAGGCCCGCAACCACGGTAAGTTTCTCTCTTAGGACGATTATCTATAGGTCTTCTTCTTGATCTTAATAATCTTTTTCCTTTTGTAGGTCTCGGGAAGGACGTTGCAATGAGACCCCCGTCTGGTGACTAAGAAACCCTTCCCCAATCTCCTGCTCTGAATCAGGCCAAAGAGAAGAAGAGGAAAAGGACCCCGAGTACTCAGGCTCGGAAAAGAAAAAACCAGCAAGGAGGCCTCGCAAGCCCAAGGGGAACACTTGTGCTATGTATTCTATCTGCCGATTAAGGAATGAGTCCGAAGAAGAAGAAGAAGAAGATAATTCCAAGTTGGTGGCCCGTGTGCGGGCTGGTGCTTCGATACAAAAGCCCTTCGAGCCGGAGGAGGTTGATGAAGGATCTTTGGCCAAAGTTCTTGAACTAGAAAAGGTTGAGGCCATTCAGTCCCCAACTGAGATGGTCGAGAGAGAGAGACCAGAGGCGAAGCTTCCCGAGCAGCGAAAGAGGTCCTGAGGGATGAACTCGGGGTGATCAATATTTCCGGATCTCCTCAGGTTTCGGACGCTATGATTTAGGAGGCCAATATGTTGGAAGGGCGCCCTTATGAGGGTCTTCAGTGGGCGACAAATATCCATGGCTTCTTGGGTGGGCTTGAGTCTACTGCCTCGAATGATGTCACCGAGTTTGGTGATTTTCTTGTACAAAAGAAAGTACCATCACCGGGCGCTATTGGTCTTCATCGAGGCCAAGATTGGTGGACCGATTCCTAAACCCAAGTGTTAACCCCGACCGCAGGCGAAATATTGTGTTTTTTGTCCTAGAAGATGCCCGAGTCTTCTCTCCTCCCGTGAGAATTGCCAGCTATCTTAGATGATTGGTGACCGAGGAGGACCAAGCCGTGATGAATGCGGTGGGAGTCGCTTGCCTGTTCAATGAGGCTCAACATGATCTGATTAGGTAACTTCGAGAGTCTCTCCATCATTTCTTTTAAACTTAGAGTTGTAGATAATTATTACATCTTCTTCCTTGCTTGTAGGCTTCGATGTTGCATCATGAGGCTTTCCTCTGAGTCCAGCAGGAGCACGAGGCTGAGGTTCGGGACCTCACTGAGAAAAGTGACACCTACAAGCATCCTAGTGAGAAGCTTCAGGGCGATCTAGTAACGGGTCAGGATGAACATACCGAGATGTCTGAGCAGGTATCCCGAGTGCTTCATGATAGTGAAGACGAATTGAAGAAAACGACTAACGATCCGATTCTGTAGGTCCGACAGAGGCTCGATAAGATCTGACCGCTCCAGACACAAGTAGATGCGATGCAGGCCGAGGCTGAAGAATTCAAGAAGAACATGGACATCCTAACCTCGAAAAAGGAGATCGTCCAAGCACAATTGGAGTCGGTCGAGACCCAGCTCCATGCTGAAAATGAGAAGGCCTCGGTACAAGTCAAGAAGATCAAGGAGATTCAGTCTAAGTTGGATTTGGACATTTCTGATAAGACAAGCTTGGCCAACGAACTCGAAGTGGCCAGATTTGAGGTGGCCATGGCCAACACCAAAGCTGATGCTAAAGTGGCCCAGTTTAAGGTCGAAGTCATGGCCATCCAAGCCAAGGCCAAGAGCATGGTATATAATGCAAAATGGCAAGCTCGAAAGGAATCCCTCGAGGGAGTTCAAGCCTAGGGCTTCGCTATTATGGCCGAAAATGAAAATGCCAAAGCAGAAGAAACCAGGGCCCGGAAGCAAGCCTTCCTCGAGGAAGACCTCGATAGTTTAAGTGAATCCGAATACGGGGAAGATTCTGAGGATGGAGATGCGACCTCCGATGAATACCAAGCCCCTTAGGACTTTATATTTTTTGTTTTTCTTTTGCAATTTTTCTGAGGCTGTTTTGGTCGTTGTAAATGTTTGGATTAGACCAATTTGGCCTTTGTAAAAAATTATTCTATATAAATATAAGGCTTTCCTTTCCCTTTCGGCTCTTAAATTTTTCCTTTTCTTTGTTATTTGTACTCACAAGGGTTGAAATGCCTGAGCAAACAATAAGGTTGTGTTCGAGGGTTCGAACAAACCTTGCCGTTATTGCCTTTCCGGGTTAAAGCATTATTAAGGCTCGATGTTACCCGAAGCTTTTTCTCGAAAATACCTTAAGTTTGAGACTTTTTTGAAGGTAGACTTTAGAACCGGTTGTGAAAGACTCTTTTTTCTTTTTCGATGACCTATTTTGGTTACGGATTCGGACGTCTCCGAGCCGTGTTAAATTGGCCCTAGCATTTTAGTTTGGGAGCTTCCCATTGGGCTTGTTTTCTCGTTTTATCCGAGCTTGCCCGAGATAATAGTCCCCAAGTGCGGTGGCCGTGGACTTTAAAAATCGGGGAGTTTCCTATTAGTTTTTTTTCCCTCGAGGCCCGATGACTTGGACTGTTTGAGTTGGACGGAAGTCCCCAAGTGAGGGAGTTATTGTTCGTATTCCGGTTATGTATTGCCATTGGGCTTGTTATTTTCGGAAGTACGAAAACTTTTTAAAGGATGTAAAGAGGAAAAGTTTAAAATATAAGATGATTGCAAGGAAAGTACATCTCTTTATTCTTGATCGAAACAAACATACATGCGTACATGTTTTATATCAGAGCTCGAGAAATCTATGTGGGCACGGTTCATTTTGACCTTTTGACCCTTACAATAAATCTTATTTATCGAGACCCTCCCTTTATGAAGTAGTTTCCGCGCTAGAGTTAATATTTAAAGATAACGCATATCCGAGGGTATCCCCCCCCCCAGTATTCGAGGTTGATTGCAAAGGAACCTAGTATATTGTTGAATTGATCTTCGGTGCTGATTCATAATCGGTCTTGATTCTAAGTTAGCACGATTCATTATTGCCTCGTTAAAAACCTCGCCGAAAAACCCATTTGGGACCAAATCGGTCTAAGAGAAAAAGAGTGCAACACATGCTTTCATACCTAAAGACTTCATGTTGTTTGCCAAAAATTCCATCGTTGTTTCTTGTTGGCCACCTGCAAGTGTTAGTCTGAAATAAAAAGGAAATAGAAAGGGGTCGTACCTTAGTAATAATACCGTTTTAGGTGAGATATATTCCAATTGCTCAGTATTTGTTCTCCATTCATCGTTCTGAACTTGCAGGACCATTTTCCGGTGAACTCAAGAATCTGGTACGGTCCTTCCCAATTCAGGCTCAATTTCCCTTCGTTTGGGTTTCGGGTGTTGAGGGTGACTTTCCTTAGCACTAAGTCCCCGACGTTAAAATATCGAAGATTAGCTCTTCGATTATAGTATCTCTCGATCTGTTATTTTTGGGCGGTTAATCGGATGAGGGCGGCTTCACGCCTTTCATCCAATAGTTCTAGGCTCGTATTCATGGCCTCGTCTTTTTATTACTTTGTTGCATATCGCAACCTGATACTCAGCTCTCTGACTTCGACCTATATGGGAGCTTCGGTTTCATAAACTAATGAGAACGGGGTAGCCCAGGTATTGGACTTCGAGGTTGTGCGGTATGCCCAAAGAACTTCGGGCAGAATTTCCTTCCACTTTCCTTTTGCATCGGTTAGGCTCTTCTTAAGATTCTGGATGGTGGTTTTGTTGGTCGATTCGGCTTGCCCGTTCTAGCTAGGATGATAAGGTGTTGATTGGATTCTTTTGATCTTGTGATCCTCGAGGAATTTGGTCACTTTGGTGCCGATGAATTATTTTCCATTATCACACACAATCTCGGATGGCATCCCGAATCGACATATGATGTGATCCCAAATAAAGTCGATGACTTCCTTCTCCCTAACTTTCTCGAAGGCTTGTGCTTTAACCCACTTGGAAAAATAATTAGTCATAAATAAGATAAATTGAGCTTTACCTGGTGCCCATGGGAGGGGGCCAACGATTTCCATTCCCCACTTCCTGAATGGACATGGTGACAAGACCAAATGGAGTAGTTCCCCGAGTTGGTGAATCATCGGTGCATGTCTTTGGAATTTGTCGCATTTTCGGACAAACTCTTTCGCATCCTTTTCCATGTCAATCCAGTAATATCCGGCTCTAATTACCTTTTGGACCAGTAATTCGGCACCAGAATGATTTCCTCAAGTGCCCTCGTGAACTTCCCTCAGAACGTATTCGGTATCTCCCGGTCCAAGACATACTGCCAGTGACCATCGAACATTCTCCTAAACAAGGTTCCGTCTTCATACATGGAGAATCGCGCTACTTTTTTGCACCGAGCCCTCGATCCTTTTGGATATGAGGGAAGCTTCTCGTTCTTCAAATACTCTATGTATTTTGTCCAATCCCTGGTCAAACTTGTGGAGTTTATCTCGGCGTGGCCTTCTTCGACCACAGACTTCATAAGTTGCAGGACGACCCCCGAATTGAGCTCGTTGTCCTTGACCGATGACCCTAAGTTCGTGAGGGCATAGGCCTCACTATTCTTATCTCGAAGCACATGTTGCAAAGTCCATTCTTTAAATCGGTGTAAAGTTACTTGTAACTTGTCTAGGTATCTTTGCATTCGTTCTTCTCTAACTTCAAAGGTCTCGTTAACCTGATTCATCACGAGGCGAGAGTCGCACTTAGCTTTGATCACCTCTACTACCATGCCTTTGTCTAGTTCGAGACCTGCAATCATGTCCTCATATTCGGTCTCGTTGTTAGTCAATTTTACAGTTCTAATAGATTGTCTAACCACGTTGTCTGTGGCTGGTTTTAGCATGATGCCAAGTCCGGACCCTTTTGCATTCGAAGCACCGTCCGTAAAGAGGGTCCAGATTCCCGAGGACGTACCCGAGTTTATACACAATTCTATTTCAACCTCGGGTACTAGGGTCGGTGTGAATTCAGCCACAAAGTCTGCCAAAATTTGAGACTTAATGGATGTTCGGGATCGATATTTAATATCGACCCACTGATTTCTACAACCCATTTGTCCAACCGTCCCGAAAGCTTAGGTTTATGCAAAATATTTTGAAGTGGATCAGTTGTTACAATACATATGGGGTGACACTCAAAGTATGGTTTTAGTTTCCTAGAGGCGCTGATCAAAGTGAGTGCCAATTTTTTTAGGTGAGGATATTTGGTTTCGGCCTCACCTAAGGTCCGACTAACATAATAGACAGAAAACTGTGTACCTCGTTCTTCTCGGACTAAGACTCCACTTACCGCTATCTCTGATATTGCCAAATGCAAGTAAAACTGTTCGTCAGCCTTCGGCGTGTGAAGCGGCAACGGGCTCGACAAGTACCGGTTGAGCTCTTCTAATGCCTGTTGGCATTATAGAGTCCATGTGAAGTTGTTCTTCTTCTTCAGCAACGAGAAAAATCGGTGGCTCTTATTGGAGGACCTAGAGATGAATCGCCCAAAGGCGGCTATGCTCCCGGTTAACTTCTGCACGGTTATTACGTTGTCTACTACCATGATGTCCTAGATATCTTTGATCTTGTCGGGGTTGATCTCGATTCCTCGACTGGATACCATGAATCTGAGAAATTCACCTGACCCGACCTCGAACGCACATTTTTCTAGGTTCAACTTCATGTTGTATTTTTTCAATATATTGAAGGTTTCCTGCAAATGCTCCAAATGGTCCTCTGTTTGTAAGGACTTAATCAGCATGTCATCAATGTAAACTTCCATAGATTTCCCTATTTGTTCTTCGAACATCCGGTTTACTAGGCATTGATAAGTGGCACCAACATTTTTAATGCAAATGGCACTATATTATAGCAGTAGGTGCCATATTTTTGGTGATGAACGAGTTCTTTTCCTGATCATCTAGGTTCATCTGTATTTGGTTGTACCCGGAGTAGGCATTGAGAAAACTGATGATCTCGTGGCTGGTCGTGACATTGATCATGCGAACGATATTAGGCAAAGAAAAAGAATCCTTGGGGCATGCTTTATTTAGATCTTTGTAATCTACACACATTCTAGGTTTGTTTCCCTTCTTAGGGACTACTACTATGTTTTCTAACCATTCGGGGTATTTCACTTCCCAGATGGACCTTATTTTAAGAAGTTTGGTTACCTCGTCTTTGACGAAAGCATGTTTGACCTCGGATTGGGGTCTTCTTTTTGCTTCACCGGATGGAACTTCGGGTCCAAGCTTAGTTTATGGGTGGTGATTTCTGGTGGGATCACTGTCATGTATGTTGATACACAACTTTTTCTCAAATCATTGTAAAATTTACATATATTCCTTCAAAATCGCTTTTTATAATAACTGGCAGGTTTCCCATAATTTTACATATTTTATTAATTTCTTTTCCAATTTATTCAGTATTTTTATTCAATAATTATGCATAAATTGTATTACAGATAATTTTCAAATATTTCCCAGCTCAATACAGTATTTTAATCCTATTGGGATTAATTATTTTCGTAAATTAGCCAATTTGGCATTATTTAGCTCTAATTACAGTGATTTTATAATTATAGCCTAATTATACGTTTTATACCATTTAAATTAGTAATTAGTCATTTTATATTTTTAATATTAGCTAATTTACCTTAATTTCATTTATTTAGCATTAATTTCATTTTTTATAATTACTAGCTATTTTATAAATTATTTATCTATTTTTTAAGGGGTATTTAACTAACAGCCATCTTCTCATTTCAATTGTAGCCTAAATTAAACCCAATACCCATATTTAATCCACCAAATTACCCAGCCCAAACCTAAATTCCTACCCGGCCCAACCCATTGATCAATCTGAGCCGTTGATCAATTTAGATCAGCGGCCCATATTACTTGTTACCATAATTAGAGTTAAATGACCCCCTCCCCCCCCCCCCCCCCCCCCCCCCCCCCCCCCGCCCCCCCCCCCCCCCCCCCCCCCCCCCCCCCCCCCCCCCCCGTCTCTCATTCTCACTCAGACACTCATCTCGCTGCTCTCTCTCTCTCTAGCTCTCTAGTTCTCTTTAGAGACTTCCAATCTCTCCACCTCCGAAGAGGTCCTTCATCTTCTCTTACTGCCTCTCCACCGGAGGCCATGGAGTCCTCACCTACCTCGGACCTCCCATGGCTCCTTTGCACCGGTGTTGCTGTCTCTAAGGTCTTCAATAGACCAGGGTCACTCTCTCACCCCTATGGCATGTTTCAAGAC
Organism: Nicotiana undulata; assembly: GCA_005239495.1. Classification (NCBI taxonomy): domain Eukaryota; kingdom Viridiplantae; phylum Streptophyta; class Magnoliopsida; order Solanales; family Solanaceae; genus Nicotiana; species Nicotiana undulata. Next base: position 30,409 of record ML269766.1, read on the forward strand.
TTCATGGCTCAATCTCCAGTAAGATTTTCTACTTTCCGGCTTGATCTGGTGGTTTCTATGCCGACACTCTCTCTCTCTCTGGGTTCTCTCTTTGAAACCTTAATTTTTAAACTCTCAATTTCTCTAGATCTGTGATGGATCTGTACCTATTACAAGTTATTGTGATGTTTTCTTTAAAGATTTTCCGTTTCCCCTAAGCGGTTCTTCATTTTTTAAGCTAGAGTTCCTAAAACCTTTTCGAAATAGTTTTCCTTTCTGATTTTTAACATTATCTCATGATTTTCATCATCTTTACCATTATTGAAACCTTTTCCTTTTGGTTTGATCAGTATATGTGCTTGATTTTCACGAGTAGCTTAAGTTTCTTGTAATTGTACCCTGTTTTTCCTATTAGGGTTTCTGACTCTTTATCTCTTTTGCGTGTATAATTTCTACTCTGCTGATTCATACTAGTATTTGTGTGAAACCCTAAACTTTGGCCTAAGTCTTGTATTCTGAGTTCATCTTTACTATTTTCCTGTGTGTTTGATTCTCCTATGCTTCAACTAATTAGAGTATTTCATGATTCCCACCCTAACGATGCCCTATTAGAGTCTCTGATTGGTTTCTTTTGTTTATACTCAGTTTATGTGTTTTCCTGGAAGTTTAAATTGTTTCCCTTTATATATTAGTACTATTTTCTGATTCTTCGAATCCCTGATTTCCTGTGTTGATACTCTTTAACTGATTTCCGACTATTTTTCTTGTTTTTACAACCTTAAATTATTTTCTTATTATGTGTTGACTGCATTATTAATTGATTCTTACCGTTATTTCCTTAATTATGCTCTATGTATCTAGCCCTAATTACCTATTCTATACTTACAGTGTTTGAACTCTTTCCTTAATTGTTGTACTCCAGCTAGGTGAATTCTCTCCTTATTTGTTATTGGTTCTTACCGATTGAATTAATTCCCTTAATCTAAGGGATTACTTGCCTTAATTCTCTGATTGACTGATATTGAGTTCTATGATTACTGAACTTTGATCCCTCCCTTATTAATCATGTGCTGATTTTCCTTGCCTTATATGTTACTGGTTATTACCGTTTGAATTAATTCCCTTAATCTAAGGGATTACTTTCCCTGATTCTACTTTGATTGATTCCAAGTTCCATAATCACTGGACAATTTGATTCCTGTCTTATTTACCTAGATTGTTTATACTACTATATATATTGCTCTTTTCTACTCTCATTGGGACAAATTCTAGACACAAACATATACCTTGTTCTACTCTCTTTACTCACACACACATCCTATTGGTACTCTCTTGATTGTTTTTTTTTTTACTAGTCGGCTGAAAGCCAAGACTAGTCATTCTATTTGCTTACTCCTTACCCTGTATTTTCTATCTTCAACTGGTATGTTTCCCATTTACATTTAAAAGTACCAAAATAATATGTTTCTTTGGGTATTTCAATTCATATTATTCCTAACTTGCTTCTACTTGTGGTTCTGTTATCCAACCTGCTAGTAGTTTGTATGCTCTGCTATTTTAGTTCATAGTACTTTTCCCATTTAGCCTCAGCATGTGTACTCTGTGTGTTTCAATGTCATCCTACTTATGTCTTCTGTGATCCCTTGTATAATACAATTGCATTGTATGTTACCTAGTTCCCATGTAATCTTGAACACATGCTATACTCCAAACTTTTCCTGAACCAATGTGTAACTATGTGTCTGATTCTGTTTAATTCTTTTGGTGAAAAATTGTGCTTATGACTAAACTATATACCAGTATGTGATACTCTAAAACTTCTCTAATGCTAATATGTATCCTAATATGTTTCTATGTATCCCCAATTCCCACTATCCCTGAGTGAAATCTATGCTTGAATGTGCTGGACCTGTTTGAGTTGTTTGTTATTTTTCCAAAGATGTTTACATTAAATTCAAGTTGTTTTATTACTGATCAAAACCATTTTCAGAAAAATTCTTTACTTACTGAGTCAATCCAGTACTGTTTTTGTCAAAACCTTTTCCAACCTATCTCTTGCACTTCACTTTATTCCTTGACTCTTAAGTTCTGCCCCCTCAGTATGAGCACTGCTTTGGGACCCCTGAGTTCCCTCTGAACTCTGACACACTGAGGTTGGTACTTCCACACTGCACATGTCCAATTCTTGGTTACTAAGTCTGGGTGTAAGCATTGCCCGGGAGCCCTTGAGGTCCTTAGGGAACTTTGACATACCCGGATTATGAAAGGCTGTGAAATACCATATGGAAATGAGGTTCGGAGGATTTGGGCCTAATTGAAGGCTCCCTATAGAATAACTCCTTATTTTCTACTTTTGGTTATGTAATTCATAATCCTTGGCCTGTAATAATTTGTAAACAACTCTGTGGATGGATAATGAAAGAGGGAAAGGGATAACATTCATGCTATCAAGGGTAGAAACCATGTTTAGGTTTATATTTCCTATGTTTTGCACAATAGAACTCATGTTTAGGACCAATATGTGCATAATCATGCATTAGATACCATGTCCCTAGGTCTCATGCATACTGTTTCCAGCATCTTTGACATTACTGTTATATCACCTAGAAATCCTATTCTAGGATACATATATTAATAATTTGTACTTCATGCAATTTTGTCTCATAATGCCATAACCATGCCTCATAAACACTCAAAAATCCTGTCTCTAGGATAGCACTAAGTAAACTGTCATGCTTGCATCTTCTGAAACCATGATTAATACTGGACTCCTATGTGTTTCCCACTAACTGCAGTCCTACATGTTCTTTACTTTTCACCTTAGAATTTTACCCCTTTAAACCTAAGGGTCTGCCTAGTACCTACCCTTTTAGGATAGTAGTCCTAACCTCCTCCGGGACTGATAGGAAGGGACGGGTAATAGCACGCAATAGAGCTCGTGACCAACACGCGCTTTAAACACCTTCACGGGGTGGGAAAGGGTAGAATATGGATATGATGACCGATGCGCTAATACCACGTGTAGCCCCTCTTCGAGGAGTGTCATACCGGGTATTCCATTGATGTGACCCATATTGTTATAAACCTAGGATATCCCTTGCTTTAAATATTAGATTATAACTCTTTTCAAAATTTTGCCGTTCTATAATCATTTTCAAACACATGCATGTTTTAAATCCCCTCTTACTTGAGCCTTTGTTTGTTATTTGTTAAACTGTACAAATTCACAAAAACCATTCGGCCGGGAACCACACTTGTGAATCCTGAGGGGTGCCTAACACCTTCCCCTTGGGATAATTTCAAGCCCTTACCCTATCTCTGGTTAGCAACGTAGTTGTAAATGAACCCCTAGGTGCCCTAACGCACCGTTAAATCGTTAGGTGGCAACTCTCCAAAAAAGGTAACCTCTTTCCCAAAAGAAAAGAGTTGCCTCAACCCAAATGTCCTGAACCCGATCTCCGTGAGGTAAAAAGGGGCGTGACAGCATGGCGACTCCGCTGGGGATAACAGGCTTTTACCATTTCAAATTGTTTTGTGAATTTGTACCTTTGCTTTGTTTAATACTAGCACCCTTTCCTCTTCCCCTCTACGTGCAATTACTTGTTTATTTCTTTCAAGTATTTACTTTTCCCTCAAAATGAAACTCACATGTTTCTTTGTTTTCCTTTGTAACCGCTTTAAATCATAACTGTTGCTTTTACCGTTTTTCCTTAACGTGCAAAAACATGACAATTTGTTTTAATGCTTATTATTGCATAATCATGCTCAACATTTATACTCCATTCGTGCCAAACAAAATACTATAGCAACGCTTGATGAGTGGTTTCGCTCTTTCTATATTATTACCCTCTAAATTCGGAAAGGCTTATTTGCGGTAAAACTAGTCGATCAGCGGTGCAGTCGACAGTTCTGTGACTTTCCCCCTTGAGTTGTCCGCTCAAGGGTACCAGTCTAAAACTCCATAGAAACCTTACTCTATTGTATTGATTGCATGCATCATGGTCAAACCTAGTCAAGCTAAAGTGTTGTCCGCACGATAGCTTTTAAGACAGCCTTATCCAAAAGTCCACCGGGTTTCCCTAAACCCAAACGGACATCATCATGTTCTGTGCATTTATTTGGAGAATTAAATGCTTCCTGCTAATTATTGATGTTAAATAGTCGAGTCTGGTGGGGGTAAGGGCCTAACCTTATTTTCTTTGTAGAAATATGAGGCACGAAGTCCCCAGATTTGGCATGGTCTCCAATATCCACCCAAGACTGTTGAGTTGGTGGGAAGATCTACACTCTAGCGACAAAGCTATAGTCAGGAAATTCTTTGACAACCTACCATCCCTCCTAGAAATTTAGCCTAACAAAATGGTAATAGAGGCTGCTACATTATTCTGGGATTGCGAAAGGTCCGTGTTCCGCTTTGGGGACATTGAAATGACACCTTTGCTGGAGGAAATAGGAGGACTAGCTGGCCTAGTGTGGGAAACTCCGGGGTTGTTGATGCCTGAAAACCGCACAGGCTAAGGTATCCTCAAAATGATAGGTCTGAAGAAGAATGCAGAACTAGTATGCTTGAAGGAGTCGTACATTCCTTTTGACTATCTGTACGAGAGGTACGGCCACAGCAAATCATACCGTACCTACCATGAAGAATTTGCTATCACCTCCCTGGGACACATCCATCGCTGAGTGTTCGTCTTCATGGTTTTCTTCTTGGGTTTGATCGTGTTTCCAATGAAGAAAGAGAGAATCTATACCAAACTGGCCATGGTGACTAAGACCCTAATGGAAGGGGTAGATGGGCAAAACTTCAGCATTGTGCCCATAATCATTGCAGACATATATCGGGCCTTGGAAAAGTGTCAACAAGGAGCAAAACATTTCAAAGGTTGCAATTTATTACTTCAACTCTGTCTCATGGAACATCTCCAAAGAGGCGAATACCGACATCAAAGGATTTGGGATGACCACATCGCTTTCCATCACCCGAAGCGAATGAATTACATCCCCGACATGTTCGCTCAGCCTGAGAATACCGAAGGATGGGTTGAGATCTTTGATAATCTGACTGAAGAATAGGTCCAATGGATGTTTGAGTGGTTTCCGACAGATGAGTTAATCATCCGATCCCGAGATGCACCATTTCTAATACTGGTTGGTTTAAAGGGGACATACCCTTACGTCCCTCTTCGAGTTATGAGGCAAGAGGGTAGGAAGCAAGTCATACCCAGGGTCGACAAAATGAGCCATCTTCGAGCGGACTTTCAAAATGATGACGGTCCTCACAAGTGCCAAGCTCAGCACTTGTGGCACTGCAAGATTATACTTGAGAAGGGCACTATCGAGCCAGACAGGTATCATGCCGGTTGTACCCCTTTTTATCTTGGTTGGTTAGAAGAGGATCTGAGTGGTCAGAGCAAGCCAGGGTACGTCCGAGGCCACAGGGGTATAGATGAAAGGGCTGAAGCACAAGTCAAGTTCAACCAGCTGCACAAAAGGATCCGCGAATGTAAGGATGATCATCACAAAATACATGAGTCTAACAAGAAGCTGATCGAGGAGTGGAAATACATGGCCGTCAGCACCAACAAGAAGTTGGGATACTTGGAACGAGGAATAGTCGAGCTGGAGGAGAAATTTATCAAAAGGGTCGAAAATTGTCAAAGGACTGAGGGAGCTGAAGGAGGATACCTAGCCAGAACCTACCTGTTGCTGGGACTTCGTGAGCTGGGAAAGTTGCTCGAGGGAAACAGGAATGTCGAATATGGGGAAGGTCCTTCTAGGACCAAATAGATACGAATGTCTTTATTTTTCTGTCAATGTAATGAGGCCAATGGCCATTAGTAACTTTTATTTTTCGTTTAGTTAGTGTCGTTTTTGGGATTTGTCTATTTTTCTTATCAATAAAATGAGGCATTTAGCATCTTAAGTTCTCCAAATCAACTTGTCTCTAGGCCTACCTCGGGCACAAAGAGGTTCCCAAATTAGGACACAATTTACATTCCGGCACTATGTGTTTAAATACTGCAATATTGTTTCATAATCCTCACTGACTGGTTACCTTTTTTTTTATTTCTTTTTTTTCTTTATTGTTTCCCTCCCCAAAGGTTAGTTCGTTCACTCTGGCATCATCAGCTTATCTCACAAGATCCAAAGGCCCTCCACCTACTCCTCCTACTAGTCCTCTTAAAGGAAAGAACAAAGGCAAGAGTAAGATGGAAGAATCTAGCAGCATCAGGAAGGAGAACGTGGTTGAACGGCTAGAGGCCACTGACGGCCGAGGTATTCAGGTCCCAAATGAGAACATGTCACCACTGGAACAGAAACTGCTGAAATTTCAAGAAAAGCTCGATCAGGTCCGAAATCTGGCTAACCTGTCATTTTCCCTCAACATCCTAGACGTCAATGTCCCAAACACTCAAAACCATACACCTCCACAAAATATCCCAAGACAACAGAATCATCTCGCACTTCACCATCATGCCACTCCGTCAAAGAACCAAACTTTCCTAACACAATGCAATACTTGTCACACTTCAAACAACACTCCATTACTTATCCCAGAACCTTAGAACCCCACCAAGGACCATTTCCATAATCCCATCTATGTGGAACCATGACCCATTCCACTCCACCTATCCCATACCCATCCGAGTCTGATGAAAAGGACCTGCTTATCAAGAACCTGGCTGAGGAACTAAGGAAGCTAACCAGCCGAGTTTAGGGTGTTGAAGGAACCAAGGTAATCGAAGGGTTGAATTATGAAGACCTTTGTATACAACCTGATGTCGAACTGCCCGAGGGGTGCAAACCTCCAAAATTCGAAATATTTGACGGTACTGGTGATCCGAGGGTCCATCTAAGGACCTATTGTGACAAGCTGGTTGGCGTGGGAAAGAATGAAAGGATCCGCATGAAGCTCTTCATGAGGAGTTTGAAAGGATATGCGTTGTCTTGGTACATCAGCCAAGACCCCAAGAAATGGTCAAACTGGATAGGTATGGCATCTGACTTTATGGACAGATTTAGATTCAACACAAAGAACACACCAGACATGTTCTATGTCCAGAATCTGAAGAAGAAACCCACAGAGACCTTTCGTGAGTATGCCACTCGCTGGAGGTCCGAAGCTGCTAAAGTAAGACCTGCTTTAGAAGAGGAGTAGATGAACAAGTTCTTTGTCCGGGCCTAGGACCCGCAGTATTATGAACGGCTGATGATGATCGAGAATCACAAATTCTCTGACATTGTCAAATTAGGGGAGCGAATCGAAGAAGGTATTAAGAGCGGCATGGTCACAAATTTTGATGCTTTGAAAGCTACAAACAAGGCTTTACAGTCCGGTGGTGTGTCTAAGAAAAGAGACGTGGGAGCTGTAATGGTTGCACAAAGAGCCAAATCCCCACTCAAATACCAAATCTATCAAATACCTCCGCTAACATACCAGCCAACCCTGAATTACAAAGCTCCTCCACCCACTTACCAATCTCCACCACCCGTATATCTACCTACTTCACCCCGATACTCACAACCCGCTCCTGTTTACCATACTTACAATTCTCAACCATATCATTACCAATCACCCTCTACCCTTCAAAACTTTCCAATACCTCGACCTAATTTTGATCGCAGACCTCCAAAGCAGTACACCGCCATAACTGAACTCATTGACCAGCTGTATGAGAAACTCAAAGTTGCCGGTTATGTCACCCCTATCCCTGATGCCACCCCTGAGAACCCTTCTTAGTGGATTAACTTGAACAAATCCTGTGCATACCATTCTGGCATGAAGGGTCACACCATCGACGAATGCCGCTCTTTGAAAGACAAGATACAGTCCCTGATTGATAACAAAATCATTGTGGCAAAGGAGCCCGCTCCGAACGTCTACAACAATCCTTTGCCAGACCATAAGGGTGGAGGTATTCATATGATTGAGATAGAAGATTATTGGGATCCCTAGGGATCAATCGGGTTGATCTCAGAAGGTGATGACCCAAAGAAACCAACAGTCACTCTCAACCCAATCATAGTCCAGATTCAACCATCTAGGGATGCTGAGGTAAATATGTCCATACCTGTTGAGTTTGAAGCAGCGCCGCCCGCAAAGACACCAGTACCAATTGAAGTTGAGTTCGTATCTCCGGCAAATGCGCCCGCACCATTTGAGGTTGCAGTCTTGCCACCCAAGGTACGTGTTCCATTTGAAGTAAGGATAGCCGCACTAATTCTAGTGGCAATGTCAACCACGCCACCCTTCTATACCGATGCTATCCCTTGGGACTATACAGCCGAGGAAAGAAGGAAAGGCAAGGTCAAAACTGAGGAAGTTGTCGCAGCACAGGGTATGACAAGAACTGGTAGAGTCTACACCCTTGAACATCTGGCCGAATCAAGCAAGCAGGCTGCCAACCGGCCTCCCCTTATCGAAACAGGTCCGGATGACCTTTGGAGGAAAGTACAGGCTAAGGAGTATTTGGTCATCGACCAGCTGAACAAGCCGCCGGCACAAATATCCATCCTCTCTTTGCTGCAGAATTCCGAGACGCACCGAAGTGCTCTGTTGAAGGTGTTGAGTGAAGCATATGTACCAAACAACATCACTAGTGGGGAAATGGCCAATATAGTGGGCCAGGTGTTGGAAAGTCACAACATCACCTTCCATGAGGATGAGTTACCACCTGAAGGATTGGGGAACAACAAAGCACTGCACATCATCGTGCAATGCGAAGATTATTTCATTACCAGAATCTTGATCGATGGAGGATCCAGCCTTAACATTTGCACGTCGATAACACTCAAGAAATTGGGTAGAGGGTTGCATGAGATAAAGTATGGAGCAATCAATGTGAAAGCTTTCGATGGATCTCAAAGGTCCACCATTGGTGAGATAAGCCTATGCTTGCAAATGGGACCAACTTGGTTCGAGGTTGACTTCCAAGTGGTAGATGTGTCAGCGTCCTACAATCTGTTATTGGGACGCACCTGGATCCATGCTGCTGGGGCTGTAGCATCAACGCTACATCAGGCAGTGAAGTTCGAGTGGAACCACCAAGAGGTGATTATTAATGGTGACGGTAGCAACCCTATTTGCAATCGCCAGACTATTCCGGTGATCGAAGGAAGAAGAAAGCTGGGTGGAGAAACATACCACCACATTGAACGGGTCAATGCCATCGATAAGGAAAAATGGTGGGATAGAAAGATAGAGAGTATATTAAACTGGAATGGGTACGAGCTTGGCAAAGGGCTCGGCAAGAGCCTTCAAGGAATCTCCAAACCTATCAAGATCAAAAACCATGGCACCACTTTCGGTCTGGGATATGACTACACTTGGGAAGAGTACAACGACTGGTCTCCACCTTGGCGCGGTCCTTACTACCCATTGTAGCAGCCGATACCGCATCTGGAGCAGACCTTCCAGCAAGCCGACGATATTTATGGGTCAGACGAGAAGGAAGCAATAGCAGCAATGAGGAATTTGTTTCTGGAGGACGATGATATGGATTGTTGTGTTGTTCTCGAGGAGGAGGGGGAGGAAAGCCCTTCCATAAAAACTGTGAGCAGAGGGACATACCTCAAAAACTGGACTATCAGAACAACCAAAGCCCGACGAGCCTCGGGGTAGCAAGGCTAAAAGGAAGCATCACTTACTGTTTTATTTACTAAAATGAGTTTTCCTTTCCGCATTTTTCAATTCCTGCAATAATATCCTCAATGTTCAAAACAGTTATTCAATATATCAAAGCATTTTCTACTTTCTCTTATTTATTACTACTGTTTTTTCTCATTATTTTATCTATACAACATTACTATTATTTGTCTTGATGAACCGATGACTGTGACATGCAATAAGACAACGCAGCAAACGGACATCGATTCAGAGGAAGATGATATACCCGATGAGATTGTCGAAGAAGTTGAAAACTTTGAGAACATACCAAAGTCCAACCTGGACGAGACTGGAATTATCAACCTGGGAGATTAAAAAAACGTCAGGGAAACACGGATCAGCATTCATCTGTCACCGTCAGAAAATAAAGAATACACAGAGTTTCTGAAAGAGTATGAGGACATATTCTCCTGGTCATACGATGACATGACTGGTCTAAGTACGTCTATTGTGGCTCACAAACTGCCAACCAATCCAATGTGTCCGCCGGTAAAGCAAAAGCTCAGAAAATTCAAACCCGACATAAATTTGAAAATCAAAGAAGAAGTTACCAAGCAAATCAACGCCGAAGTTCTCCGAGTAGTTGAATACCCGACATGGTTAGCCAACATTGTACCTGTGCCGAAGAAGGACGGGAAGGTCAAAGTCTGTGTCGACTACCGGTATCTCAACCGGGCCAGTCCGAAAGATGACTTCCCGTTTCCAAATATACACATCCTAATTGACAATTGCGCCAAGCATGAATTACAGTCATTTGTGGATTGCTTCGCTGGCTACCATCAGATTTTGATGTATGAGGAAGATGCTGAGAAAACAACTTTCATTACGCCGTGGGGAGTATACTATTACAAGATGATGCCATTCGTCCTAAACAATGCAGGGGCCACCTAGATGAGGGCTATGACCACCATATTCCACGAAATGATTCACAAGGAGATCGAGGTATACGTGGATGATGTTATTATCAAGTCCAAGAAAGCCACTGATCACATAGAAGACTTGAGGAAGTTCTTCAATAGGTTGCGAAAATACAATCTGAAGCTGAATCCCGCGAAGTGTGCATTCGGGGTTCCTGCTAGGAAGTTGCTGGGGTTTATTGTGAGCCGCCGGGGAATAGAACTGGATCCGTCAAAAGTCAAGGCCATTCAAGAGCTACCGCCACCAAAGAACAAGAAGGATGTGATGAGTTTCTTGGGGAGACTTAATTACATCAGTCGGTTCATAGCATAGTCCACAGTTATTTGTGAGCCGATTTTCAAAATGCTGAAGAAGGACGTCACGGACAAGTGGGCCGATGATTGCCAAAAGGCCTTCGACGGAATCAAGGAATATTTGTCAACACTGCCAGTCCTGGTACCGCCTAAGCTGGGTAGGCCTCTGTTACTCTACCTTGAAGTGTTAGATGGAGCTTTCGGCTGCGTTCTGGGGCAACATGATGAAACAGGAAGGAAGGACCAAGCCATTTACTATCTCACCAAGAAGTTCACTCCATACGAGGCCCGGTATTCTCTATTGGAACGCACATGCTGCGCTTTGACTTGGGTCACTCAAAAGCTGAGGCACAACTTCTGTGCCTACACCACATATCTCATATCAAGGATGGATCCCTTGAAGTACATCTTTCAGAAGCCCATGCCCACTAACAAGCTAGCCAAGTGGCAAATCCTGCTGAGCAAATTTGACATTGTCTATATGACCCGGAAGGCAGTCAAGGGATAGGCACTGGCAGACCATCTTGCTGAAAATCCTGTGGACGGAGAATACAAACCTTTGAAAGCATATTTTTTCGATGAAGAGGTGTCATTCGTAGGAGAAGACATTGCAGAATCTTACGGCGGTTGGAGGATGTTCTTTGATGGAGTAGCAAACTTCAAGGGAGTCGGTATTGGAGCAGTCTTAATATCGGAAAATCGGTCAGCACTATCCGGTATCCGCCAAGCTCAGGTTCCCCTGCACCAACAATATGGCAGAGTATGAAGCTTGTATCTTAGGGCTCAACATGGCCATTGACATGAACGTCCAAGAGTTGTTAGTGATCGGTGATTCAGACTTATTGGTACATCAGGTACAAGGAGAATTGGCAACCAAGAATTCCAAAATACCACCATATCTGCATCATGTACAGGAATTAAGAAAGAGGTTCACAAAGATAGAGTTCCGGCATGTCCCTAGAATCCAGAACGAGTTCGACGATGCTTATGCTACTTTGTCCTTAATGATCCAGCATCCGGACAAAAATTTCATTGACCCTATTCCGGTAAAGATTCACAATCAGTCGGCCTACTGTGCGCGTGTTGAAGAAGAAGCAGACGGAAATCCTTGGTTTCATGATATCAAGGAGTATTTGGCAAAAGGAGATCACCAGAGCTTGCGAATCCTACTCAGAAACGCACACTTCGAAGACTATCCAATAATTTCTTTCACAGCGGAGGGATCCTGTATAGGAGAACTCCCGATTTAGGGCTATTAAGGTGTGTTGACGCAAAAGAAGCATCAAAACTACTAGAGGAAATTCATGCTGGGACCTACGGCCCACATATGAGCGATTTTGTTCTGGCAAAGAAGATACTCCAAGCTGGTTACTTTTGGATGACTATGGAAACGGACTGCATCCAGTATGTTCGGAAATGCCACCGCTGTCAGATACACGGAGACATGATAAAAGTACCTCCAAATGAGCTCAATGCAACAAGCTCACCATGGTCGTTCGCCGCCCGGAGCATGGACGTTATTGGACCAATCGAGCATGTCGCCTCCAACAAACACAGGTTCATTCTGGTAGCCATTGATTACTTCACTAAATAGGTCAAAATAGCCTCCTACAAAGCAGTTACTAAGAAAGTCGTGATCGACTTTGTCTGCGACCGCATTGTTTGTTGGTTCGGAGTTCCAAAGTCAATCATCACCGACAATGGTTCTAATCTCAACAGTGACTTGATGAAAGACATGTGTGAAACTTTCAAGATCAAACACAAGCATTCCACAGCATACAGATCTCAAATGAATGGAGTTGTAGAGGCCGCCAACAAAAACATCAAGAAGCTACTAAGGAAGATGATAGAAAAGCACAAGCAGTGGCATGAGAAGTTATCATTCGCCTTATTGGGATATCTCACCACGGTTCGCACATCAACCGGGGAAACTCCTTATATGTTGGTTTACGGTAAAGAGGTCGTTATTCCTGCCGAAGTTGAGATCCCATCCTTAAGGATCATACAGGAAGCCGAGCTCAACGATGCAGAATGGGTAAGAAGCCATTATGAGAAACTAGCCCTCATAGACAGAAAGAGAATGAATGCAGTATGTCGTGGTCAATTATATCAGAACAGAATGACCAGAGCCTTCAACAAGAAAGTCAAGCTGACACGATTCACACCAGGGCAGCTGGTGTTGAAGAAGATCTTTCCACATCAAGATGAAGCCAAAGGAAAATTTTCTCCCAACTGGCGAGGTCCATACATGGTTCACCGAGTGCTAACAGGAGGAGCACTTATACTTGCATAAATGGACGGAGAAGTCTGTCCAAAACCGATCAATTCAGATGCGGTCAAACGTTATTACATGTATCCTTTACGCTTCTATCAAATGTTGTAAATTTAACTACGCCTGACCTGATTCCCGTTTAAGAGGGGATACGTAGGCAGCCCTATGGGTTCGGTCACAATTCAACAAAATTCATTTTTCCCCGTAATTGGAAACTGGGGCAGAATTTTAAGGAGGACCCTCAAAATTCTGAAGCAAGTTCAGCCGATCGCCGCACGAGCAACGGTCAGAAGTATTCACCCATCAAACTGGGGCAGAATTTTGAGGAGGACCCTCAAAAGTTCGTAGCAGGAGAGGTTGCAATGTCTTGAACCATGTCACGGTCGTTGGTTCATCTAAAACTATTTTAGATTATATGTTTATGTTATACTTTTACAAAATCATGCATACTTATTTCTCAAAACAGGTTGTTGAGCAAACGCTACCCCAATGATACAGACAGTATCATCAGATCGAGCCGAACGAGTCAAGTAGAGCCAGCGGGGATACGAACTAACCTTTCCCCTTTACAAAACTCACGATTTTTCTGTTGATGTAGGCATAAGGAGATAACGCGCAAAGAAGTCTCAAATTTCATCACAATTGCAAAGGTCGAAAGTTCGATGTCCACACAAAAGGACAAGCATGTTCAAAACCACAATCATCAAGGCCATCATACTTGCTGTCACCTATTAGAAATGCAAATAATGCCCCGCATTCACAATACCCTCAACAATCACAGTGCCACAATTTATTACCAGCTAAGAATTCCTACCGTCATTTATTTTTGCGCATAAGGCTACTATTCTACCTTTCGAGACTAAACGTTGTCTCCACCTGCATTGCATTCTTGCATAAGGCTACCATTCTGCCTTCCGAGACTAAACGATGTCTCCATCTGCATTCGCGTCTTGCATAAGGCTACCTTTCTGCCTTCTGAGTTTAAACTCTACCTCCATTCGCATCTTGCATAAGGCTACCATTCTGCCTTCCGAGACTAAACGATGTCTCCACTTGCATCGCATTCTTGCATAAGGCTACCATTCTGCCTTCCGAGACTAAACATTGTCTCCATCTGCATTCGCATCTTGCATAAGGCTACCATTCTGCCTTCCAAGACTAAACGTTGTCTCCATCTGTATTCGCATCTTGCATAAGGCTACCATTCTGACTTCCGAGGTTAAGCTCTACCTCCATCTGCATGGCATAAGGCTACTATTCTGCCTTCTGAGGCTAAACGCTGCCTCCAATTTACTTTTCAAAAATGACTACCATCTCAAGCACCATTTGCTTCGCTTCCTTTCGGGCTAAGCTCTGCCCCTTTAATCCGCAAGACTAAGCTCTGTCTTGTCAGCATCATACTATTGCATCTTCATGGGCTGAAATATCGCCAACTTATCCAAAGGCATCATCGTTCGGAGGCACCATCTCCATAGCACGAGAACACCATGTCATGGCCTGAGGATCTCTCTAATCATTTTGCATATCATTATTCAAAGGCGTAATGGTTCGAAGGCACCATCCTCATGGCCCGAGAACATCATTTCATGGCCTGCGAATCCTGCATCAAGCAACTCATAGCCCAGGACGTCATGGTATGAGGACGTCATCCTTAGTCGTCCGAAGACATCATTCATGGTCCGACGGGAACTTGCATCATGTTTAAATTACGCACAATATATGCTTGTAATGTTCATTTGCAGGTAATCCGGCTAGCAACAGCCACCCTGGCAGGAGCGGTCCCGCTCCAGCTCTCCCCAAACTACCCCGTCAGCTGTTTGTTTATCTAACCTTGTACTTCGCATCCGTTCTTGTATAACTTCATCAGTATACTTTGCCGCTGAATCTTGAACTACGTACGACCTGATTCCTCTAAAACCAGGGATATGTAGGAAACTCAGAAGCTAGGGTGCGGCCTAAAATTCTTAAACTATTTCACTCGGTCAAAATTGGCCATCATATCTTTACCCGACAACTCTTTCATCTTTCTCAGGTAAAGAGGGGCAGCTGTTGATACCCAATTTTTTCTCAAATCATTGTAAAATTTGCATATATGCCTTCAAAATCGCTTTTTATAATAACTGGCAGTTTTCCCGTAATTTTACATATTTTAGTAATTTCTTTTCCAATTTATTCAGTATTTTTATTCAATAATTATGCATAAATTGTATTACAGATAATTTTCAAATATTTCCCAGCTCAATACAGTATTTTACCTATTGGGATTTAATTATTTTCGTAAATTAGCCAATTTGGCATTATTTAGCTCTAATTACAGTGATTTTACAAGTATAGCCTAATTATACGTTTTATACCATTTAAATTAGTAATTAGTCATTTTATATTTTTAATACTAGCTAATTTATCTTAGTTTCATTTATTTCGCATTAATTTCATTTTTTATAATTACTAGCTATTTTATTAATTATTTATCTATTTTTAAGGGGTATTTAACTAATAGCCATCTTCTCATTTCAATTGTGTCCTAAATTAAACCCAATACCCCAATTTAATCCACCCAATTACCCAGCCCAAACCTAAATTCCTACCCGGCCCAACCCCTTGATCGATCTGAGTCGTTGATCAATTTAGATCAGTGACCCATATTACTTGTTACCATAATTAGAGCCAAATGAACCCCCCCCCCCCCC
>ML269766.1:46284-63555 GCA_005239495.1 Nicotiana undulata
TCTCTCACTCTCACTCAGACACTCTTCTTTTTGATCTCTATCTCTCTCTCTCTATCTCTCTAGTTCTCTTTAGAGACTTCCAGTCTCTCCACCTCCGATGAGGTCCTTCGTCTTCTCCGACTGCCTCTCCACCGGAGGCCATGGAGTCCTCACCTACCTCGGACCTCCCATGGCTCCTTGGCACTGGTGTTGCTGTCTCTAAGGTCTTCAATAGACCAGGGTCACTCTCTCACACCTATGGCTTGTTTCATTCCTTCATGGCTCAATCTCCAGTAAGGTTTTCTACTTTCCGGCTTGATCCGGTGGTTTCTATGCCGACACTCTCTCTTTCTCTGGGTTCTCTCTTTGAAACCTTAATTTTTAAACTCTCAATTTCTCTAGATCTGTGATGGATCTGTACCTATTACAAGTTATTGTGATGTTTTCTTTAAAGATTTTCCGTTTCCCCTAAGCGGTTCTTCATTTTTTAAGCTAGGGTTCCTAAACCCTTTTCGAAATAGTTTTCCTTTTTGATTTTTAACATTATCTCATGATTTTCATCATCTTTACATTATTGAAACCTTTTCATTTTGGTTTGATCAGTATATGTACTTGATTTTCACGAGTAGCTTAAGTTTCTTGTAATTTTACCCTGTTTTTCCTATTAGGGTTTCTGACTCTTTATCTCTTTTGCGTGTATCATGTCTACTCTGCTGATTCATACTAGTATTTGTGTGAAACCCTAACTTTTGGTCTAAGTCTTGTATTCTGAGTTCATCTTTACTATTTTCATGTGTGTTTGATTCTCCTATGCTTCGACTAATTAGAGTATTTTGTGATTCCCACCCTAACGATGCCCTATTAGAGTCTCTTATTGATTTCTTTTATTTATACTCATTTTATGTGTTTTCCTGGAAGTTTATATTGTTTCTCTTTATATATTAGTACTATTTTCTGATTATTTGAATTCCTGATTTCCTGTGTTGATATTCTTTAACTGATTTTCGACTATATTTCTTGTTTTTACAACCTTAAATTATTTTCTTATTATGTGTTGACTGCATTATTAATTGATTCTTACCGTTATTTCCTTAATAAGGCTCTATGTATCAGCCCTAATTACCTATTTTGTACTTATAGTGTTTGAAATCTTTCCTTAATTGTTGTACTCCAACTATGTGAATTCTCTCCTTATTTGTTACTGGTTCTTACCGTTTGAATTAATTCCCTTCATCTAAGGGATTACTTGCCTTAATTCTCTGATTGACTGATATTGAATTCTATGATTACTGAACTTTGATCCCCCCCTTATTAATCATGTGCCGATTTTCCTTGCCTTATATGTTACTGGTTCTTACCGTTTGAATTAATTCCTTTAATCTAAGGGATTACTTGCCCTGATTCTGCTTTGATTAATTCCAAGTTCCATAATCACCAGAAAATTTGATTCCTGTCAATAACCTAGAACTTTTTTACTACTATATATTTTACTCTTTTCTACTCTCATTGGGACAGACTTCTAGACACGAACATATACCTTGTTCTACTCTCTTTACTCACACACACATCTTATTGCTACTCTCTTGATTGCTTGTTGTTACTAGTCGGCTGAAAGCCAAGACTAGTCATTCTATTTGCTTACTCCTTGCCCTGTATTTGCTATCTTCAACTGGTATGTTTCCCATTTACATTTAAAAGTTCCAAAATAATATGTTTCTTTGGGTATTTCAATTCATTTTATTCCTAACTTTCTTCTACTTGTGGTTATGTTGTCCTACCTGCTACTAGTTTGTATGCTCTGCTGTTTTAGTTCGTAGTACTTTTCCCATTTATCCTCAACATGTTTACTCCCTCTTGTGTGTTTCAATGTCATCCTACTTATGTCTTCTATGATCCCTAGTATACTACAATTGCATTGTATGTTACCTAGTTCCCATGTAATCTGGAACACATGCTATACTCCAATCTTTTCCTGAACCTATGTGTAACTATGTGTCTGATTCTGTTTAATTCTTTTGGTGAACAATTGTGCTTATGACTAAACGCTATCCCAGTATGTGATACTCTAAAACTTCTCTAATGCTAATACGTATCCTAATATGTTTCTATGTATCCCCAATTCCCACTATCCCTGAGTGAAATATATGCTTGAATGTGCTGGACCTGTTCGAGTTGTTTGTTGTTTTTTCAAAGATGTTTACATTATATTCAAGTTGTTTCATTACTGATCAAAACCATTTTTAGAAAAATTCTTTACTTACTGAGTCAATCCAGTACTGTTTTTGTCAAAACCTTTTCCAACCTATCTCTTGCACTTCACTTTATTCTAGACTCTTAAGTTCTGCCCCCTAAGTGTGAGCACTGCTTTGGGACCCCTGAGTTCCCTCTGAACTCTGACACACTGAGGCTGGTACTTCCACACTGCACATGTCCAATTCTTGGTTACTAAGTCTGGGTGTGAGCATTGCCCGGGAGCCCTTGAGGTCCTTAGGGAACTTTGACACACCCGAATTATGAAAGGCTATGAAATACCATATGGCAATGAGGTTTGGAGGATTTTGGCCTAATTGAAGGCTCCTTATAGAATAACTTCTTATTTTCTATTTTTTGTTATGTAATTCATAATCCTTGGCCTGTAATAATTTGAAAACAACTCTGGGGATGGATAATGAAAGAGGGAAAGGGATAACTTGCATGCTATCAAGGGTAGAAACCATGCTTAGGTTTACATTTCCTATTTTTTGTGCAATAGAACTCATGTTTAGGACCAATATGTGCAAAATCATGCATTAGATACCATGTCCCTAGGTCTCATGCATACTGTTTCCAGCATCTTTGACATTACTATTATATCACCTTGAAATCCTATTCTAGGATACAGATATTAATAATTTGTACTTCATGCAATTCTGTCTCATAATGCCATAACCATGCCTCATAAACACTCAGAAATCCTGTCTCTAGGATAGCACTAAGTAAATTATCACGCTTGCATCTTCTGAAACCATGATTAATATTGGACTGTTGTGCATTTAGATAACCTGTTCTTTAGGAATTCTGCATATAAATCATCCTGCCTTACTTGTGCATTAGATAACATGTTATAGGGTCGTAATCGCTCAACTACACTTAGACTAATTATTGATGCATATAAAAGGTATAAAAAAAACCTCACTTAGTTCTCTCTAAAACAACTGGTAATACGTGTGTGTCCTAAACAACCTAGAACAGCATGTTTAGGTAACAATCTGCAACAATTTCTCTAATAATTTTGATACATTGTTCTCGCCTAGGCAAGCCTTAGGGATTAAATTTCTAAAACTGGAAGTCTGTCTCTCTCTTGTGTGTGTTGCTTAACGCTAACAGGTTCTTTCAATCAGTAGGCAAACTGATTAGGGATTTCAAGTAATAACAAAACTACATGTCTGTTTATCCTCTGAATTCACCTANNTAAAGGGTCTGCCTAGTACCTACCCTTTTAGGATAGTAGTCTTAACCTCCTCCGGGACTGATAGGAAGGGACGGGTAATAGCACGCAATAGAGCTCGTGACCAACACGCGCTTTAAACACCTTCACGGGGTGGGAAAGGGTAGAATATGGATATGATGACCGATGCGCTAATACCACGTGTAGCCCCTCTTCGAGGAGTGTCATACCGGGTATTGCATTGATGTGATCCATATTGTTATAAACCTAGGATATCCCTTGCTTTAAATATTAGATTATAACTCTTTTCAAAATTTAGTTGTTCTACAATCATTTTCAAACACATGCATGCTTTAAATCCCCTCTTACTTGAGCCTTTATTTGTTATTTGTTAAACTGTACAAATTCACAAAAACCATTTGGCCGGGAACCACACTTGTGGATCCTGAGGGGTGCCTAACACCTTCCCCTTGGGATAATTTCAAGCCCTTACCCTATCTCTGGTTAACAACGTAGTTGTAAATGAACCCATAGGTTCCCTAACGCACAGTTAAAATCGTTAGGTGGCGACTCTCCAAAAATGCAAACCCCTTTCCCAAAAGGAAAGAGTTGCCTCAACCCAAATGTCCTGAACCCGATCTCCGCGAGGAAAAAAGGAGGCGCGACAATGTCGATATGGGACCAAGCAAAGCAATCCATGTTAGCTATAAGAAATTGAATAATGTGCCCAGATGTACCTTTCGTTCGGGAAGATGCTCGATCACTATGACTTGCTCTAGCTCTTCGACCATTGACTTGGTGGCGTCGGAGTGGGACTATGAAGTATCGAGGGACCCCATAATCATCATCTTCGTCAGTCCCCTGCTTCTCTGGTTGGGTAGAGGCTAGCATCTGTGGTTTCTATTTGGCCTCCAGTTTTCCTTTCGAATTTGACCCCTTCGTCGATGAGAGTGCCGATAATAGAATTACTTCGTCGATGAAAAACATTTCTTCTGCAACGGGTTATTCCCCGTAACTATTTTTACTCCCACTGCTATCAGGAATTTTAGAACCTGGTGGAGAGTCGAGGGCACTGCCCTTATGTTGTGGATCCACGACCTCCCGTATAGGGCGTTATACCTCATATCGCCCTCGATCACATGAAACTTCGTCTCTTGGATGATCTTGTCCATGTTCACTAGCAAAGTTATCTCGCCCTTGGTGGTTTCACATGCCATGCAGAAGCTGTTTAGTACTCGGGCTGCGGGCACAACCTAATCCTGTAGGCCGAGTTGTTCTCCCTCGATCGAATGATATTGGTCGAACTAACTGTATCAATTAAAACACGTTTCACTTGAGTATTATTCATAAGTACAGATATTACCAGTGCATCGTTATGGGGTTGCATGATCCCTTCTGCGTCCTCGTCGTTGAAAGACAAGGTTCCTTTTGGTATGTAATCCCGAGTTCTCTTCTCCCTTGTGATCGATACCTTGGTGCATTCTAATATTGGTCCTTGGGGAATATCGACCCCTCCAACACTCATGGGAATGACGTGTTGCGATTCTTCTTACTCGTTCAGTCTGTTAGCATCTCCGTTCCTGAAGTGATTCTTAGCTCGATCACTTACAAATTCCTGAAGGTGCCTGCCGTTGAATAACCAGGTTACCTCCTCCCTCAACTGTCTGCAATCTTCTGTTCTATGGCCATGGGTGCTATGATACTTGCACATTTGGCTGGGATTTCTCTGGGCTGGATCGGTTTGCAGAGGTCGAGGCCATTTAGTATCCTTGATGCGTCCGATAGCTGATACGATGGCGGACGCATCAATATTGAAGTTATATTCTGACAATCGTGGTGCTTATTTAGGTCTGGTATTCCAGTCGAAACCATTCTTGCTCATGAGCCCTCGAGAGCTCTAGCCTCGATCACTTCTCCTTTCACCTCTAACAAGGTTGCCCCCAGGTCCGTTGCCCTTATGATCTCCATCATATGGCTAGTAATGATCCTTGTTCAACCGTGGTTCTCGGTAAGTGTCCCTTTTGACTCTGTCGACTGGCCTGATAGGATAAATGGACTTGGAAGGAGTCCCCAGTTGGTCATCTTTGACTCTAATCTTCGATTGGTACCGATTATCCACATCAGCCCAAGTAACAGTTGGGTATTCAATCAAGTTCTGCTTCAACTACTGTGAAGCCACTGAGCTTCGTACATTTAGTCCTTGAGTGAAGGCTTGAACGGCCCAATCATCAGCGAACGATGGTAGACCATTAGTTCCATTTGAAACCGAAACACAAACTCTTTAAGCATCTCGTTATCTTTCTTTTTTACCTTGAAGAGGTCCGACTTCCTAGTCTTGACCTTTATGGCTCCAGCGTGCGCTTTAACAAAAGAATCTGCGATCATGGCAAAAGAATCAATAGAGTTGGGTGGTAATTATGGTACCATATCATCGCTCCCTTTGATAGGGTCTCCCCGAATTTCTTCAGTAATACGGATTCGATCTCGTCGTCCTCTAGATCATTCCCTTTAATTGCACATGTGTAAGAAGTGACATTCTCGTTGGGGTCGGTTATTCCATTATACCTAGGAATTTCTGGCATGCAGAATTTCTTGGGGATCAGTTTAGGAGCCGCGCTCGGGGAAAGGGCTTTTGTACGAACTTCTTGGAATCCAAACCCTTCAATATCGATGGTGCCCCCAGGATTTGATCAACCCTGGAATTATAGAGTTCCACCTTCTTATCATTTGCTTCAATATTCTTTTTCCCCGATTCAACTCGCTTTGTTAGTTCTTCGAGCATCTTCATGATGGAGGGATCGGTCCCTGATTCATTTCCGTTCGATCTCCTTGACACAGATTCGGTCATGTGAAAAAGTTCATGGGACGGCTCAGGCTCGATCCTGCTTGGTGCATGGTTCTGGTTTTAGAGTTGTATTATTGCATCTTGTTGAGCCTGCAACATCTCGAAGATCACCCGAAGGCTGATTCCACCTTCTTCATTGCCTTATCTGCTCTGAGCGGCCGATCGAACATCCCTACAGACGCTACTCTCGAGATCGACGACCAAATTTGCATTAATGGAAACCTGGGAGCTGTCATCGATTGGGTCTACGGCGGGAACTCCATCGAGGCCAACTGGGGGTACTTCGTTCCCTAGGCGGCTATGTTATCATTTTCATCATGATTACCGAAGTCATTATCCACTTGTACGGCTGCTGCTTGAGAGTTCGACATGTTGATCCTGGAATCAAAGATACTCACAATAACAACAACAACAACAACAACAAACCCAGTTTGATCCCAACATGTGGGGTCTGGGGAGGGTAGTCTGTACGTAGACCTTACCCCTACCTAATGCAGGTAGAGAGACTGTTTTCAATAGACCCTCGGCTCAGAAAGGGTATGAAGAAGAAGAAGGAAGCAAGGAAGGAAGAAATATGGAAAAAAGAAGAGGTAAAAAAAGATGGAGGAAAAAAGATAAACAATATCCAATAATAGCAGCACGGAATACAATACCTGAGGCGAACAAAACCACGTACCATAATAAAAATCAAAGAATATGAAGGGAAATGCATGCTACTAAGCCTATCATTGAGCACTATAAACTACCTACTAACCCTCTACCTTAATCCTCGACCTCCACACCCTCCTATCAAGTGTCATGTCCTTAGTGAGATGAAGCAGCGCCATGTCCTGCCTAATCACTTCTCCCTAGTACTTCTTAGGCCTACCTCGACCCCTTCTCAAACTCTCCATGGCCAACCTCTCACACCTCATGACAGGGGCATCAATGCTTCTTCTCCGAACATGTCTGAACCATCTCAGTCGCGACTCCCGCATCTTGTCCTCCACGGAAGCTACTCCCACTCTATCCCGGATAGCTTCATTCTTAATTCTATCTCGCCTGGTACACCCACACATCCATCTTAACATCCTCATCTCTGCTACTCTCATCTTCTGCACGTGGGAGTTCTTGACTGGACAACACTCAGCCCCATACAACATAGCGGGTTGAACTACCACTCGATAAAACTTACCCTTAAGTCCTAACGTCACCTTCTTATCACATAGAACACCGGAAGCGAGCCTCCACTTCATCCACCCCCGCTCTGATGCGATGTGTGATATCTTCGTCAATCTCCCCGTTACCCTGGATAATAGACCCGAGATACTTAAACTCACTCTCTTGGGGATAACTTGAGCATCAAGCTTACCTTTACGTCTGCATCATGGGTCTCACTAAATTTGCACTCCAAGTATTCTGTCTTGGTTCTACTTACAATAACAATTGTAAATTAGTACCAGCCAATCACTATTATCCTTAGCCACACGGTGGGCGCCAAACTGTTTACCCAAACGAATCGTATAGCTTTGGCCCTCGAGTTAGGTCACCCTCGAACCAAGTGAAGATTCTACTGATATATGAACAGAGTAACAGAATATTGAAAGCTGAAAGAAGACAGTGTATTGCTTTGTATTGCATAAATGTGAATTATTTTACAAATGATCAAATCCCCTTTTTATAGTAGGGGAGCCCTACACTTGAAACAACTCTAAATACAGTAAGCAATCTCATGATTAGCTAATTAATCGGCTTCTTCTTGATCCGTGCCGGAATTTCCGCCGTGATCCTTGCTCGATCACGGATACTTCGATTTTCCGTTATTTGACTCGGTAAACTTTCCTCAAGTCTCGCTCGATCTATGTTTTGCCCGGTCTCAATCTTGGACGATCTTAATCTTGATTGGTCTCTGGGTCACGAGCTCAGCTATCTAACTTCACACCATGCCGTGATATAACACGAGGTTGAACCTTGTCATATCTCGTTCCAGTCTCGATCAGTCATACGAAGGGCAAGCTCGATTTTTACCGTATACACTCGGATTCCTTAATTTTGGTGATGCAGCTTTATCGGCATAACGTGGTGTGAAATTCGTACAGAATATAGTCAATCGATTTTGAGTTCTATGATCAAAATCGACGAATATTTTTGGGATAAATTAAATAATTTTTGCATGAAATTGAATAAAATGAAATACCTTGTATATAAACTTATCGCGTCAGTCATTTTTAGGTTATTTTCTTCTCGGGTTCTCCTGTTGATCATTATTAACCTTCTTGAAATACCTTATAAATTTTTACATAATATCTCACAGTTTAGACATATTTTTTATAATTTTATTTTCGAATAGTTGAATTACTTTTTGCCTAGTTCCCACAACATGGATCCACACCCGAAATCTTAAAATTTAGATCATAAAAATCTGGCTTTTAAATATCTGCACGCAAGTCTAAACAACTTGGCTAATAAGTGTGTCACGTGGATTAGTAACTCACTTACTGGTAAACACATATTTAACTTGATCTTAGCAAAAGTTAAATATAGGGGAAGAAGAGAAAATAAAAAGGGAAAGAGAGAAAGCTTGTAGGGCTTTTGTTTTGGAAGGAAATATTTACTTTTAGGAAAACAAGGAAAAATACATAAGTTACCATCTAAATTATGGACCAAATTTTCGTTACATATTTTTTGCGGACGATAATCATTACACACTTAACCTTTCTAAGTGTAACTAAGACGCACCATTTTTTAGTTGACCTATTTTTAAAATATGTGTAATTTTACGCACCAATGAGGCCATGACACGTGTCCAACTCAAGGGGAAAAAAAATACTAAAATAACGCCCCAATTGATAATATTTAAAAGAAAAAATAGAAAACAACCCCCCCCCCACACCCGTCGACTCCCTCCTCTGAACTCCAATACCCATGGCAAATACCCACCAGGAAAAAATATTCACATGAATCAACCACCTTCATATCCATACAATTGAAGCACCCAAACTTATCAACTTTTGAAAATTTTATTTACAAAAATTAAAATCAAAATCTGCAACTTTAGAATATATCTCAAGTTGAAAATGCAAAAAAATATGAACACCCTTTTTGTTCGGCCTGGCACTTCGCTGGCGGAAAAGGAGAAAAGGGAAAGTAAAAGATGATGGTGCTTTAAGTGTTTGCCCTGGCAGGAGGAATTGCCTTTGTATTCACTACTTTCAATTTATAGCTCTGACCTTGCTAGAGGAATTAGCTCTGTATCGGGTCTAAATCCCTCAATATCGAGGCTTGTAATGTTGCATTCACTTTCATTTCGGTTAATGACAAAACTGAGTTAGCTCTGCAACTTTTTTGGTTTAACCATGGTGAAAGGTGGAGAGCTTTAGATGTGGGCGGGTGGGTGGGCTACTTTAGAAAAATGAAAAAATAAAGGAACTTAAAAGAAAAGATCAATTGTAACCATTGGATAAAGTTTATAGATCTGGACCGTTCAAATAAAGCACCAAATATACAGGTTTTTATTGTTCAAATGCCTCATTTTGTTTGTAAATCACGCTTGGCCACGTAGACAAAGAGGTGTATCTTAGTTATATTTTAGAAAGATTGAGTGTGTAAGTTAATTATCGTCCGCAAAAAGTATATAATAAAAATTTTGTCCTTAGTTAAGGGGGTAACTTATGTATTTTGCCGGAAAACAATGAATTGGTTTTACTTTCGGACATACATGTGAATGTGACATATTTTAAGCGATAAAGAAAATAAATCATTGTTAATAAGTGTCTGTAACTCTGTATTCATGTTTTCCTTCTTGGTGAAAAATGTTATTCTTAGAGAAAATAATTTAATTCATACTAAACATATGTTGAATTTGATTAAATACGACCTCATAATTATGAGTAAAAACCTTTCCAAATAAAATTATTTAAAGTTCAAATTAGAATTTTTTAATCAAGAACTTGATAATCTTGTATCTCAATGACTCTATGAATTTTATAAATAGTTTAAATTATGACTCATTTTAATCAATCAACAGTAACAGGCAACTCTAAAATCTTGGCCTTTTTCCTTATATAGTCCCCTAGTATTCTTTGGAACCAAGCAATGAAATTTAACAAAACAAAAGAAAAAAACATAAAACAGAGCCCAAACTATAAATGCGCCAAAAAAGAAACACTATAAATGCGGTATACATGACAAAGATAGACACCCTTGGCCTTGGGTTTAGGGAGTCTCTTCATCTGCTTCTATTTCACCGATTATATCGCTCCATTCTGTTGAATTTTAACTTTAGGGTTAGGGTTTTTAATTCTTATCGTAATCCTACTGGTTTTGTGTATAAAGGTTTGTGCGGCTTACCCCGAACGCTAGCTCTACCCCCATGGAGTCTTCTATCGTGATCAAGGTTTGATATTTTTGTCTATTCATTTATTTTGGTTTGTTGGACCTTTTCTATTCTTGCATGTATAATTCGTATTTGTTCAGTTTGTTTTGTTACTTATCTATGTTGATATGTGGTAATACCAAAATCAAGCAATTTTTTTTTGCAGTGAAAATATATTCCTTTTACTGCATGATGTAGAGAATATTAGAGGTTTCGATGCGGTGATCGTTAAACTGTAAATAAATGCTTTAGAGTGTTCTCGTTTGTGGATTTGATCTTCATATATGATTTAGGCACTAATTATTAGGTTATTTTTCACTTTACGGATTAGAAGTTCGAGATTCCTGAGCTGATCCAACTAGTTTTGAATTGCGAAGTAGTCGATTAATTTATTGTTAAAATTGCTCTCATATGTTTTTTTGCCAGATATTCTAGCTTTTCCTATTAGAAACTCTTATATGTTCTTATTATATCTAGCCGGATATGCTCTTATACCCCTTCTAGGATCTTTTAGCCCTATAGAGATTCTTATGCCAGTAGAAAATATAGATTTCACTTTTTTTTTTATTTTGTAAAATGTTGGCTTGAGTGAACATGGTCTGTGAAGATTCATATAGATGACCCCAACTTGTTTCTGACTGAGGCGTGGTTGTTGTTATACTCTAGCTTTTCTTATGATCCTTATGACCTTCAGGGCGTTCCGCATGCTATGCAATCTTGTCTATGTACAAACACTTGTATGAATATATGTGGGGTTCTGTTTCCTTGACATTGGTTTAACTCTTGAGACAAATGTCTGTTGAGGAGGAGAGCTAGCAGAGGTTCTGTTTGTACTTTTTTGGTTAATTTTCTTTTCTTATGTTTCATTGATTATGTTTCGACTCATTTAGTGTAGCCTCCTATGGATGATTTTTGGTCGATACTAATGGGTTTCTGCTGGCTCTGGATACTTTATAGGTGAATTATGGGAAGACACTTAGACGATTCAATGCCCGTGTTGCTGATGATAAACTTGGTCTTAACATGGATGGATTGAGAGACAAGATCTTTCAACTTTTCAACTTTGCTCCAAATACTAAACTCACACTGACATACATCGATGAGGACAGTGATGTTGTAACACTCATTGATGATGAAGATCTGCAGGATATCACGAGGCAGAACCTGAATCCCCTGAGAATATCTGTGAGATTGAACGTTAAAAAGATTATCAGATCTTCAGATGCATCTAGTGGAAATTCTACCTCCCTGAGAACCCCAGTGGTCCAGCCTACTTTTTCGAGCATAAATTCTAGTGTTTCTGATCTTCTCAAATCTTTGCCGGCGATCGGCTTATCCTACTTAAAGCAGGCTTCGGGATCTCAGCCTGCCTCAAAAACTGGCTCACAGGGTCCAGCATCTGCAATCAATACGGGTGTGACAGTGACAAAAGACTTAATGGGCTCTGTCATAGATGAAACAACCTCACAAGCATTTACTAGTGTTAAAAGTGGAGAGCCGTCCCCTGCAGAGAATGCTGAAGAGGCAATATTTAAATTTGCAAGCCAACCCAAAAATCATACTGAATCTACAGATGCCTCAAAACTGAGATCTTCCCAACCAGATCGGAGTGAAACTCAATGTGAATCGTTATCCAAATATCCTAAGCCTAACACATGTCTGGTTGATGGTAAGAAGGAACAAAGTAAGAACTTTGGTGATTCCCATCTTGTCGGAAAGGCTCTTGGTATTTTGTATTCTAGTTCCTCACCCACAGGCCTAGAAAAGGCAGCTGATAAACAGCCAGGTGGCTCTGCAAGTTCCAAATTTTCAAAAATACTCTGGGACTCTCGTAGTTTGGGTTGCAATGGTAGTTCATCCGCGATGCTTTCTAATAGTTTTAGATCTCCAAGTTCATATCCCGTGACTGGGGTGCCTGTGGCAAAAGACACGGTTCTGCCTCAATACTCTCCTTTTGAGATACCATTTAAGAGGAGCCATAATCACAGTGATGGGGCAGCAGCAATTTTTCATAGAGGTGTTCGTTGTGATGGTTGTGGGGTTCATCCTATAACTGGCCCTAGGTTCAAATCTAAAGTGTAAGATATGTAGCTTTTGTATTTGTAGTATTTGACTTGTCGACCTTAAATGACTCATCAAATCTTCCGTGTTCATGCAGAAAGGAGGACTATGATCTCTGCAGCATATGCTTTGCACAAATGGGAAATGATGCTGATTACATCAGAATGGATCGTCCTGTTACTTACCGGCATCCCTTAGCTTTCAAGGGTTTATATGATCCTGTATAAGGAGTTCATCATTTTTTCCTTCCCTTCAATTTTCTATGTGTATTCTCTCTCTCTGTTTTATCAACTCTGTCAACTCTTTTTCTGTCTGTAGTATGGGTGGATGCGCTCCCCTACTGTTCCACAAGTATCTCAAGGCTGTGGGTTGAAATCGGGTCCACCTAAGCTGGACAGCTGCTTCATAGAGGATGTCAGTGTACTTGATGGCAGTATCATCACTCCTTCGGCTCCATTTATCAAGATCTGGAGAATGAGGAACAATGGTAATATTGTCTGGCCAAAAGGAACAAAACTTGTTTGGATTGGAGGAGATAGATTATGTGATGCTTACTCTGTTGAGTTACAGGTAAGGATTTACACGCAATTTGTGATTCCCCATTGTTGACCATCCACATTCTGGTCCTATTAACAGTTTATTAATTTATATATCTGGAAAGATGTGAGGATACTGTGTCCCTTGAACTGCAGATTTCTCCGGATGGCTTGGCGGTTAACCAGGAGCTTGATGTGGCAGTTGTTTTTACTGCTCCTGAGCTTCCTGGTAAGTACGTCTCCTACTGGAGGATGGCCTCACCTTCTGGGCAAAACTTTGGTCAGCGGGTATGGGTGCTTATCCAGGTGAGAACTGTTTGCTTGCAACACTATTCCTTGATGATAAGAGTTGGCTTCTATGCTGATTTGAATGGTTATAATTCATTCATACAGGTTGATCCCTCGGTGAACCTTCCAAAAAAGGAGTTGTTTGATGAATCCTCTCAGTACTTGAACTTGAATTTCCCTCCGGCCAGCAGTGGCGTAGACGGACCTGAAACTATTAATGCAAATCCAGAGCCTATGGAAGATATCATTCATGAGCCTGAACTCCCAAACCCAACCATGGATTTGGTTGAGCCAGTGGTTGCTGGAAACCCAAATAAGGAGCAGGAGGAATCCAAGCCAAGCATTAATGATAGCTTGTTAACTGTTGTTCGTGACAAGTCGAGCGTCTCTCCTTCAGCACCTGGTTCATCAATTTCATATCCCATTGATTTATCTGAGGCAGCACCAACTGTTACTTCTGCTACACTACCTACTGAGATGCGGGCATCTTCGCAGGATGTTAGAGGAAACAGCGACGTAGAGGAGACCCTCCTCAAGGAACTGGAGGAGATGGGTTTCAAACAGGTAGACTTAAACAAAGAAATCTTGAGGATGAACGAGTATGACTTGGAACAGGCAGTTGATGATCTTTGTGCTGTTGCCGACTGGGATCCTATCCTTGAAGAGCTGGAGGAGATGGTAGGTTAATGTAGAGGTCATTGAAAATGCAGTTGACATGGAAATCTGTACATTCCTTTTCCACGTATCCTCCTTAAAAGCAAGGACCAACATCTGGCTTTTGACTATGTATTTTGTGAATGCAGGGTTTCCTCAACAAAGAGATGAACAAGAAGCTACTTAAGAAGAACAACGGAAGCATCAAGCGCGTTGTGATGGATCTTATTGCTGGAGAAAATTAGGAGCAAGTCGATACTACATGTGCAATATGTGATGCTTACAATAGACTGCTATAAATAAATTGGAAGTGGGGTGTTCATCAGTCGGTTTGGTACAACTTTGAAAGATTTTGGTTTGGTATTTTCGATTTTCAGTTTTAAAAATGTTATACCAATACATTTGATTCTCACTTTTAGGTTTCGAGTTGTGCAGTCCCGTAACTTCGGTATTACTCTTTGAAGTTATATTCTATCAACCAGACTGTTAGTCCTGTTTCATAAAGCTATATTTATCATTTCTATCGTGCAACATCCTCTATTACCTCCTCACTTTAAAAACATACAAACAAATAATAACTTCTCTCTTTAGTATGACTGCTTCCATCTTGAGTAGTAGTACAACCATTGTTAGTAGCTTGCCTATTTATGCCTTGATATACTAAAGGCGTAATACATACGGAGACACCTAAAGTTGGCACGATCTTTCATTTAGACACTTAAACTAGACCTCTTTCCATCTGAACTCAGATCTTAGGCAATTTTCATACCAATTAAACACTTTTTTCGCAGGTGGCATATAGCGTGACTTCAAACCTATTTAAGCGCATGAAACTGATTTTTCCTTTCCCAATTAGACACATAACGGTAACATCCATCCACCATTATTATTTAAACCCTAATCCTCTTCCCAATTATTAGAAAACCTATTTGTTTTCTTCTCTTCTTTCTGAGATTTCTCCAGCAATTCTCAAACAGAATTCTTGTCAATTCTTTTCTTCTCTTTTTTCTCTCGTTTCTGTTCTCTTGTTGGTGTCAATTAATTTCTTCTCTTCTCTTCTTCCTCTCGTTTTTGTTGTTGCCGTGTTTATTAATGTCGAACTTATCGGAATCGACGAACTCATCAATGTCACCTTGCTCTGCCGCTCGAATGTGTAAGTATGGTGTTTCTCCAAAGATGAATACTTCTTGGACCCAATTAAACCCAGGTCGTAGGTTTTTTGCTTGCAAAATTGGAAAGGTGAATTTTTTGTTTATAATGTGTAAGTTCTGTTGTATGGATCATTTTCTTTTGATAAAAATTGATTAAAAGTGTTTTGTGATATTTGTAGAAAAAGGGTGGATGTGATTATTTCTGTTGGTATGACGATGAGATGCCTACGCAAGCGAAGAAAATAATTTGGGGTTTATTAAAGAGAGTAAAAGCTTTTGAAGAGGAGAAAGTTCGAGCAAAAAGAAGACGGATCCTTTTGACGATTGTTGTTGTATTGTTGGTCGTTTTATGGAAACTGTAGGACTGATGTACTTTGGTTGTTTTAGGTGTTGTTGGTTGTCTTAGGTGTTGTTGATTAATATGTAATGTTGGTGTTGTTGCTATAAACTTCAGTTGTCAAGATGTTGTTGTAATATTCAGCTTTTGTTACACACTTCTGAATTTTGTTATAAACTTCTTCATTTTGAAACTGCTATTGTAATATACAGCTGCTGAAGTTTTGAAACTGCTTTGTAATATACAGCTACTGAAGTTTTAAACTGCTGTAATAGACAACTTTAAAACTGCTTCTTTACCACTTTTGCATCTGCTTTAACTTCAGCCATATCAAAAGGCTAGAGTTTTTAGAATGAACAACAAGGCTAATGAACATACTACTTACCAAGTTAAAAAACTGTATAATTAATGAACAACAAGGCTAATGAACAGACTACTTAACAGCAACAGCATAACAAGACTACCGAAGTTCATTACAGCAGCAACATAATTAAAAATTGTATAATGAACAGACTTAATTACAAAACAGCAGCAGATTACAACATAGTACTTAATTACAGTAGCAGATTGTTAATGAACAGAATACTTAACCAAAAAAACAGAACATAAAGATTGAAGGTGCTGCTATATCTACTAATTATGCAGCCAAAACAAAATAAGGCTGAAGTTGCTGCTATATCTACTAATTATGCAGCCAAAACAAAATAAGGCTGAAGTAGCTGCCGCCTAACATGTACCCAAAAAAAGTTCCTAAGATACAACTGAATACAACCAAGTTCTTTCAGAAAATAGATCCCAAAATAAGTTCCTAAGATACTACTTCTTGCTGACTTTTGACTTCATCTGCTGCAATTGAGAAGTTGTGATAGCATCTTGACCCTTCCACCTCAAACCTCTAGCCTTAAAACCAAGGTCAATTCTTGTTGGAGCTGCACTCTTATAAGATGAACCACTTGCAATAACTCGTTGGGTTGATGTTCCGGGCTGTAGTTTGCCAAACAATGAACCACAATGATTAAGTTATTTCTAAGTCATATTATAGATGAAATATGTATGAATATATACATTTAGTATTTGAGTTCCACTTGCAGCTGTGTAGATGCCAAATCCAACATTTCTGGACCTTTTTTCTGCTCCTTTTTCAGCATCTTCTTTACTTGCACCCCTTCATCTCTTTTGGTTGGTAGTTGTTTTACCATTTGGAGGAAGTTGACTACCTAAATCCTCTTCTAGCAGGCCTGCTGGAATCTGCCAAACTTGGTGTTGGTTGGCTTGAGCTTCTAGCTTCATTAACCCTTCTAACCCTTGTTGTATCAAAACACATAGAGTTTGTAGGTTGGCTTGAGCTTCCAGCTGCATCAGGTTGGCTAGCACCTTGTGAGCTTTGGCTACCTTGCTGTGAAGGCATCCAATTTTCATCCTACATAACATTGAGCAATAGATTACATAACATATTACTACAATATATTACATAACAGAATCATATGAACAACAAGAAACATTTACCTTACAATATCTTTTGTTATGTCCTTGTTGATGGCACTTGGAACATGTTATTTTCACTCCACACTTGGATAACTTTCCATATTTCTTTTTTGGTTCATCTTTCCCTTTTCTTCTGTTCCTCTGAGGTCTACCA
>ML269767.1:300-15981 GCA_005239495.1 Nicotiana undulata
ACTCAAAACCAAAAAACACACACGACTCCCGAAACATCATACGAACTTGTTCAAACTTTTAAATCATAAGAATATCAACAAAAACATCGAATTAAACCTCTAAATCCAATTAATCAAACTTAAGAACTTTAAGATTCTAGAATTCACTTCAATACGCCGAACCGGCCTAAACTGCTCGGAACGACTTCAAACTTTACAGATAAGTTATAAATGACACCACGGAACTATTCCCGGTCTCGGAATCTCATTCGGACCTCGGGAACATAACACCACTTTCCAAGCCACATTTCAAATTCTTTAAAACCTCAAAGTCTCATTTTTGATCCGAAACCACTCAATTCACGCCCGTTTTACACCAAATTTTACAGATAAGACAAATAATATATAATAAACCTGTTCCGGGCTCCGGAACCACAATACGGACCCGGTAACACGGTTTTCACATAATTATTCATTTTCAAAATCCTTTATTATTTTCAGAAAACAATTTTCTTTAAAAATTCATTTCTCGGGCTTGGGACCTCGGAATTCGATTCCGAGCATATGCCCAAGTCCCATATTTTCCTACGGACCCTCCGGGATCGTCGAATCACGGGTCCGGGTCTGTTTACCAGAAATGTTGACCAAAGTCAACTATATTCATTTATTAATTATCAAAACTCATTTTTATCAAATTTTCACATAATAGCTTCCCGGCTACACGCCCGGGCTGCGCACGCATATCGAGGTGAGACTAACGGAGGCTCTCGGAGCCTCGGAACACATATATAGCTTAAATTATATAAGATGACCTTTTGGGTCATCACAATTCCACCATATCAATCAACTCTTATTCCACCTGTTGTGGCGCAACCCGATCCCATCATATCAATATAAATTAATCAATGAGTGCGAGCAATTTACAAGTAGCAAGTAAAGTCAGGGGAAGCATTTAGCATGTAACGGTTTAGACATGGAATGAAATAATTATTGAAATACAGAAAAAATGGAAAGAAGTATTTTTGTGGCGTATATACACTCGTCACCTCGCATATACGCCGCTACATATGAATTTCACATAGCACATAGCTCAAGGGTTCCTATTTTCCTCAAATCAAGGTTAAAATCGAACACTTACCTCGCTCCGCAATCCACTCAAAATTCAATCACTTCCTTGACTTTCGAACAAGCCTCCAAACCAACCAAATCTAGAAAATTATTAACCAAATAATTCAAATTAAGCTTGAGAAACTACTCTTGATTGAAAGGGGTTCAATTTAGATCATTATTTAAAAAGTCAACAAAAGTCAACCCTCATGCCCGCTTAGTCGAAACCCGAGGTTCGGATCAAAACCCAATTACCTATTCACTCCCGAGCCCAGTTATGCAATTTATTTTGAAATTCGACCACAATTCGAGGTCTAAATTCCAATTTTACAAAAATCTCTTATCCTACCCAAATCCCCAATTTCTACCATGAAAATCCTAGATTTAAGGTTGAAATCTTATGAAATATAGTGGGTAATTGGAAAAAAGTAGGTTAGAGTCTCTTACCAATGAATTGAGGAAGAAAAGATCTTGGGAAAATCACCTATAGGGTGTTTAGGATTGAAAATTTAAGAGGATGAGCTGAAATTCCGTATATCTAAGCTTTTGACCATGCGCGGATGTCGCAATTACGAACCCCACAAATATGAGACATACTTCGCAAATGCAAAGAAGCTCCATCTTTGTTATCATCACATTCGATGATTTATTCGCAAATGCGAACATTGGCATTTTTCTTAAGTCCAAACCACTCCAAAGCTAATCTGAAACTCACCCGAGCCTCAGTGTTCCAAATCAAACATGCACACAAGTCTAAAAATACCATGCAAGCTCGCTCGCGTGACCAAAATACCAAAATAAATCCTAGAACTACGAATCAGATACCAAAACGAATGAATTTTTCAAAGAAACGTAAGAACTTTCATTTTAACAACCGGACGTCTGAATCACGTCAAATCAACTCCATTTTCCACCAAATTCCAGACAAGTCATAAATATATTAATGAACATATACCAAGTTCCGGAACCAAAATTCGGAACCGATAGCAATAAAGTCAAACTTCGGTCAAACTTATTAATTGCTTAAACCTTTAAGCATCTAGTTTTCAATAAATTGCGATAATTCAAGCTAAGGACTTACGAATTTTATTCTGGGCACACGCCTAAGTCCAAATTACGATACAGACCCACCGGGACCGTCAAAATACTGATTCTAGTCTGTTTGCTCATAACACTGATCGAAGTCAACTCAAATGAGTTTTAAGGCACGATTTCACATTTTAATCATACTTTTACATAAAGACACGGACTGCGCACACAAATCGAGAAAGGCTAAACAGAGATAATCGAGGTTCGAAACACAAAATTTAAGGTTGAAAATTATAAATGACCTATTGGTCGTCACATTCTCCACCTCTAAAATAAATGTTCGTCCTTAAACGGACATAGAAAAGTACCTGGACAGGTGAAAAAGTGTGGATATCTACTGTGAGGCCCCGTAAAAGTTTTCCTATAACCCGAGGTTTTGTGGTGCCGAGGTAGGCGTATGTATTAATGATAGTAGATATTCTTCGCGGTGAGATTGCTTGCCGCAGTACATACTTTTTGGGTTGAACAATGCGCTGGAGAGTTGAAGGAAAATGTTTGGCAGAAAAGGGCATTTATGCGGCCCATTATGTAGCCGCAAAATCACAATGCGGGCCACAGAATAGCCGCAAAGTGAGGCAGTCACTTGGGCCATTTTTGGATGTCATTTAGCGGCCCACTATGTCACCGCAAAATGATTTCGCATGCCACACACTGATCGCAAAACCAACTTGAAAATTTTGCGAAGGGAGGTTTTGCGATGCATTATGTGACCGCAGAACAGATCTGCAGATCGCTTAAAAGTCGCAGAGTGGGGCAGACCAACCCAGTTTTGGAGGGCCATTTCGCAACCCATTTCGCGGACCGCAGAAGCATTATGCGGTTGCATATGCGACCGCATATCCTGTTCCGAAGCTTCATTTTTGGGTTTTTATAACCCGACCCTACTTCGATTAAATAGACGCAATGGACCAATTTGAGCAAAAATCTGATAAGACTGAGAGAGTGCCCTAGAGTGGGAGAGTGATCTTCAACAAATTATCCTTCGATTCTTGCTCTAATCCTTGAAGATTAACAAGGAATACTCACTAGGTCTTCATCCTAGAGGTAAGATTCGACACCCTAGCGCTTAATTTCGAAATATAACTAAAAATGGGTAATTAGCAAGATAATTCGTGGGTATGGGAGCTGTTTATTTTTCTTGCATGTGTTATCGAAGGGTGTGGGAATATTGTGAGCTAAAAAAGGTAAAGAATTGGTTGTGGGATGATAGAATCCTCCATAAAAGGACCTTGAATTCTTAATGCACACCTAGTGTTTGACAAAATGCTCAAATGAGCTAGAACCATGATCATTTTCCTAATTTTGGTTCAAATTGTTATATTTCTAAAATAGATTGAAGTTTCTAAGAATTCCGGAACATTTTAGAGTTGAAGGAAGCTCAGTTGAGGTATGTTAGCTAAACTCCATTCTTAGAATTGAACCCCACGATGTTCATGTAAGTTATGTAAGACTCGAGTGGTCATTATGAAATTGGCTATTCCGAATAAACTTGTGTTGAAAGTTATATGTTCAGTGCGTGTTCAAAATGCTTTTATCATACTATGCTATCATTGATAATGTGTTCAAAGTATGGGTTGTGTGTTAAGAAAGGTGCAACTTTAAGTCAAGTTTGAATGAAAGTTATTATGCCAAATTATGTAAAAAACCTCTATGTGTCTAAGATTCTTAATTGCTCACATCTGTACTTAAAGTCTTGTTGCTGATAACAATGATGATGTTTGAAAGTGAAAAGGGTTAGCATGAAATATGAGATACGGGCGAGTGCCAAGAATGATATTATAATTGTGGCCACTAGTGCCAATGAATTGAAAAGATGTGAATGGAGTATGAGATTAGATGGTTGATAGAAAAGGATGATGTCTCGTGTGAGACAGCCTAGCCGATCCGGTCATGATCGGACGCTATGTCGTACACATGGTGGTGATTGTGCTGGAAATTGTAATTCAAATTGTGATTGTGGTTGATGTCTCAAATGAGACAGCCTAGTCGATCGGGTTGTGATCGGACTCCGTGTAAAAGTACGGTGGTATTGTGAATGCTGGTATATCGGTACTAAATATCTCCCAATCTAAAAACATGAAAATTTACTTAAAAACGTATGTGGTTCTTAACTTGATGTCTTGGTATTGTTTTAGGCTTCTATTGATTTCATGTTGGTTCCTCCTTGTATTATTACTCATTATATTGAAAGGGTGTTTAGTTATAAATACTAGTACTATTCCACATGTACTAACGTCCCTTTTGCCGGGGACGCTGCATCTTCAATGGATGCAGGTGGTTCCACAGTAGGAGGCACTGATCAGTGATAGCAGTACACCCACTTCCCAGCAGACTTGGTGAGCCCCACTTCATTTCGGGGTCATGTATCTTTTGTTCTTTGTGTATGGTGTTCGAGGTATAGCTTGGGCCTTGTTACCGGCACTATCATTGTACTCTTTTGTATCTAATAGAGATTCTATAGACATAGCGCGGGTGGTATGCTGGTATGGGGAAAGTGAAATTGGTAATGTTGTAATTGTATCACACGTTCCACATCAAACTATGAAAGAGTATGCATTTTGAAACTTATAAATGATGTAACTACTGATAACGAATTTGAGTTTTTGCTTACTTGATCCTCCTCACCGTTTTATTAATGAATTGGATTTTACTGTTATTCTTGGTAAGTTTGGGTAGAAGGTATTGTACAAGCTTGCTCGGTCGGGTTATCTCAGTTGAGCGCTGGTCGCGCTCCCCGAGTTTGGGGCGTGACATCTATTCCGCATGTTCGACTTAGACTCCCAAGTGGCTGCCTCGATTGACTGAAAACTCCACTGCACTCAAACTAAATGATAACTCTTAAACCTCAACTATCGGACCTGCGGAGCTAGAATAGCCATCGGCTCCTCCCCATAAGTCAAATGTTTTTTCAATTGGACTGAGCTGAAATCTAACACATGGGACGGATCACCGTTATACTTCCGAAGCATGGAAACATAGAACACCGGATGGACTACTGATAAATAGGGTGGAAATGCGAGCTTGTAGGCCACCTCACCCACTCTCTGAAGAATCTCAAAGGGTCTGATATACTTAGGGCTCAACTTGCCCTTCTTTCCGAACCTCATCACACCATTCATGGGTGAAACCCGGATCAACACCCTTTCTCCAACCATGAATGCAACATTACTAACTCTACGATCGACATAACTCTTTTTCCTAGACTGAGTGATGCGAATTCGATCCTGAATAATCTTGGCCTTATCAGCATCCTATACCAAATATGTACCGAGCAACCGAGCAACCGAGCCTCCCTAGGCTCGAACCATCCAACTGGTGAACGACACTGCCTCCCATATAATGCCTCATAGGGAGCCATCTAAATGATAGACTAGTAGATGTTGTTGTAAGGAATCCCCGCAAGTGGAAAGAACTGGTCCTAAGAACCCCTGAAATCCGTAGCACAAGCGCGAAGCATATCCTCCATTATTTGAATAGTGCACTTAGTATGTCTAACCATCTGGGGATGAAATGTTGTGCTCAACTCAACCTGCATGCCCAACACATGTTATACTTCCCTCCATAAGTGCGAGGTGAACTGCGTACCTTGATTAAAAATGATAGACACTACCATACCCTGAAGACGGACGATCTCGCGAATGTAGACCTCAGTTAACCACTCTGAAGAATAGGTAACTGCCACTGGAATGAAATGTGGAGACTTGGTCAGCCTATCCACAATGATCTATACCGCTTCGAACTTCCTTTGAGTGTGTGGGAGTCCAACAACAAAATCCATAGTGATACGCTCCCACTTTCACTCATGAATCTCTAAGTTTTAAAGCAAACCACCAGGCCTCTAATTCTTGTACTTAACTTGCTGACAATTTAGACACCAAGCTACATATGCAACTATATCCTTCTTCATCCTCCTCCGCCAATAATGTTGTTGCATGTCCTTATATATCTTGGCGGCACCCGGATGAATAGAATACCAGGAACTGTGGGCCTCCTCAAGGATCAACTCACAAAGCTCATCCACATTGGGCACACAAATA
Source organism: Nicotiana undulata (assembly GCA_005239495.1). NCBI lineage: Eukaryota > Viridiplantae > Streptophyta > Magnoliopsida > Solanales > Solanaceae > Nicotiana > Nicotiana undulata. Next base: position 6,513 of record ML269767.1, read on the forward strand.
TATCCCTACATCCTCAAAACCCCATCATCTCGAACTATAACCGTCTTGAACCACTGTGCCGCACCCTGTCCTTAAAGACAAGCAAATGAGGAGCATCACATTGTCGCTTTTTGATATGCTCATACAAGAAGGATCGAGCGACTGTGCAAGCTAGAACACGACTGGGCTCTGAAACATCTAACCTTACGAACTGATTGGTGAAATACTGAACATCTGTAGCAAGTGGCCTCTCACCAACTGGATTATACGTAAGGCTGCCCATCTTCACTGCCTTTCTACTCAAGGCATCGACCACCACATTGGCCTTTCAGGGGTGAAACAAAATGGTGATGTCATAATCTTTCAACATCTCCAACCACCTAATCTTCCTCAAATTAAGATCCTTCTGGTTGAACAAATATTGTAGACTGTGATGATCCGTGAATACCTCGTACCGCAAGCCGTAAAGATAATGCCTCCAAATCTTCAGCGCATGAACAATGGCTGCCAACTTTAAGTCATGAACATGGTAATTCTTCTCATGAACCTTCAAATACCATGATGCGTATGAAATCATCTTGCCATCCTATATCAACACTCCATAGAGCCCAATATAAGATGAATCATAATACACCGTGTAAGATCCTGAACCGGTAGGCAACACCAACACTGGCGTCGTAGTCAAAGTAGTGTTGAGCTTCTGAAAGCTTAAGTCGCACTCGTCCGACCATCTAAATGGGGTACCCTTCTGGATCAATCTGGTCAAAGGGGATGTTATAGATGAAAACCCCTCCACAAAACGGCAATAATAACCCGCCAAACCCAGGAAGCTCCAAATCTCTGTAGTTGAATTAGTTCTAGGCCAGTTCTGAATTGCATCAATCTTCTTAGGATCCCCTTTATGCCATCTGCCAATACAACTTGCCCCAAAAAGGCGATTGAGTCTAACCAAAACTTACACTTTGAAAACTTGGCATATAACCGGCTATCCCTTAAAGTTTGAAGTACAATTCGAAGATGCTGCTCATGCTCCTCTCCACTGCGAGAGTAGATGAAGATATTATCAATAAACACAATCACAAAGGAATCTAAATAGGGTTTTAACATCCGGTTCATCAAATCCATAAATGCAGTTGGGGCATTTGTTAACCCAAATGAAATCACTAAGAACTCATAATGCTTGTACGGAGTTCGAAAAGTCGTCTTAGGGACGTCAGATGACCTAATCCTCAACTGACGTTAGTCAAACCTCAAATCAATCTTCGAAAATACTTTGGCACGCTGAAGTTGATCAAATAAGTCACATATCTTCGGCAACGGATACTTGTTCTTGATAGTGACTTTGTTTAACTGTCGATAGTCTATATACATCCTCATTCACCCATCCTCCTTCCTCACGAACAACACGGGCATGTCCTAGGGCAAGAAACTAGGTCTATTAAAGCCCTTATCAAGAAAATCTTGCAACAACTCCTTCAACTCCGGCAGGGACATACGGTATGGCAAAATAGATATGGGCTGACTACCCAGAGCCAAATCAATACAGAAATCAATATCCTTGTTGGGTGGAATCCCCGGCAGGTCTGAAAGAAACACCTCTGGAAACTCACAAACAACTGGTAGTGAATCCATGGATGGAACCTGCGCACTAGAATCACAGACATAGGCCAAATAGGCTAGACACCCCTTATCGACCATACGGCGAGCCTTCACATAAGAAATAAATTTGCTTGTAGAGTGGCCAGGAGTTCCCATCCACTCTAATCGAGGCAACCCCATCATGGCTAAGGTCACCATCTTGGAGTGACAATCCAATAAAGCATGATAAAGTGACAACCAATCCATACCCAAGATGACATCAAAATCTACCATATAAAGAAGTAGAAGGTCTACACTAGTCTCAAGACTCCCAATAGTAATGACACACGAGAGATAAACATGATATACAATAATAGAATCTCCAACAGGCGTGGACACATACACAGGAGCACAAGCAAATATGCAGCAAAATAGAATGACACATAGGAGTAAGTGGATTCCCGGATAAAATAGCACTGAAGATCCTCTATGGCAAATGGGAACAATACATGTGATAACGGCGTCAGATGACTCGGCCTCAGGCCTAGGTGGGAAAGCATAACATCGGGACTAGGTCCCACCACTCTCAATTACATCTCCGGAATGGCCTCTGCTAGTTGGCCTCCACTCTAACGGCTTGACCACCACCTCTAACGGCTTGACCCCTACCTTTTGCTGACTGATCCCTGCCCATGGATGGCTGAGCAAGCGGTGGAGCAACTGATACGGGAACCAGAGCACGCAAACTCTGCTATGGCACGCTGCCCAATAACCTCGGACATGACCTCCTGATGTGCGCAAAACCAACACACTCAAAACACCCATCCTGCTATTGTGGCTACTGGAACTGAAGCTGACCTGAACAAGCTAGATAACCACGGTGATATGTCTAAATTAGAGGCGTACTGATAGGAGTTGATGGTGCACTATAGGTTGGCTGCCAGAATAAGGCACATAAGGACCAAGACCCCCAGAAGCACTGTGAGATGCCTGAAGCGCTAAATGAAATTGCTTGGGATGATGGACTCTTCCAAAAGCACCTCTGCGTCAAGATGAGTCACCGCTAAAACCACCAGAATGATGGGGCCTTCTATCTGATACCGACCCTTTTCTTAGGCAAGAACCAACTCGATACGTCTGCCAATTTCAACGACTGTCTCGAAGGAAATATCACTCCCTGTATCCTTAGACATCTGAATCCTAAGAGTGTAAGTGAGACCATCAATAAATCTCCTCACTCGCTCCTTCTCACTAGGAAGCAAGATAGTGGCATGGCGAGCTAAGTCCACAAATCTAGTCTCGTACTGGGTGATAGTCATACCAACATGTCGAAGTCACTCAAACTGTCTGCGATACTCTTATCTCAGGGTTATAGTGACGAACTTCTCCAAAAATAGTTGTAAGAACTGATCCCAGGTAAGTGCATGCGGCCCAACTGGTCTAGTCAACATATAATCCCTCCACCATCTCCGGGCGGAACCAGTCATCTGAAATGCGGAAAAATCGACCCCATTGGTCTCAACTATACCCATGTCATGTAGCCTCGTGGAAACGGTCCAAAAAATCCAATGGGTCCTCAAAAGATGCGGTAGTGAAATGAAAAGGGGCGGGCCTGTGCCGCAACAACCAACTGAACTACCCTAACTGGCGGGATTGCTAGAGTCTGAAACTGGAGAGCCACCTGCTTCGGGGTGTGAGTAGCGGGATTCTGTGCTCCTCCCACAGCCCGAGAGACGGATGGTGCCACCGGAAAGGTACCCGTCTGGGCCAGACTCACAATAAGTCCCACCAAACGGACTAGAGCGTCCTGAAGCACATGAGTAGCTATGAACCCCTCCGGGACCCCAATTGGTCCCACAAATACAGTCTGGGTTGGAACCTCCTCATCAAAATCTACTTGAGGCTCCACTGCGAGTGGTGGTGCTCGAGCTCTAGGCTGAGCTCTGCCTCTGGCGCGACCTCGGCCTCGACCTCTGTCCCTAGTCGTAGCCACCATAGGGGGCTCCGCCTCCTGTCCGGTGGTAGATGTAGTGCGTGTTCTATCCATTAGTGAGAGAACAAGAAAGAAGGGTTCAATCATCAATCATAGGACAAAAATCGCACGATAGAGTAAGAAAGAAGTGACATTGTTCCTAAACTCCACAACCTCTAGAAGATAAGTATAGACTTCTCCGTACCGATCCACGAGACTCTACTAAGCTTTCTCATGACTCGTGAGACCAGGCAACCTAGTGCTCTCATACCAACTTGTCACGACCCAGAAATTCCACCATCGAGACCGTGATGTCGCCTTATATTTTACTTGCTAGGCAAGCTAACATTAGAATAATTTATCCTTTTTATAATAGTTCAAATTAAATAATAATAAAGAAACTTAAATAACTTAAATAAATTCTTAAGTAAAGTACGAAAAACATAACAACTGAAATGCTTAATACAATCCCGAATCTGGTGTCACAAGTGCGCGAGCTACTAGAATACCACAAACAAAGGTCTGAATAAAAGTAAAGCTATCTAAAAGAAAAATACACATCTAAGATAAAGGAGTAGGGGACTTCACGGCTGCGAACGCCGAGCAACTATACTTCAAGTCTCCACACTACAATCAACCCGAGCAATCTAATGACCAATGCTGGGACTAATTTCAAGATCTACACAAGAAGTTGAAAGTATAATATACGTAAAACTGACCCCATGTACTCTGTTAGCGTCGAGCCTAACCTCGACAAAGTAGTGTCTAGGCTAAGGTGGATCGCTCACAATATAACCTGTATGCCGTATAAAATAATTACAGAAAGGGAAAATACGAAAAAATAAATAAAGCAGTTAACTTATGAAAATAACTCATTCTTCGTAAAAAACCAATAAATGCCAGAAATACCAATCCTTAGATGCTCGTATAAATGTGCCGAAGCCAACACAACGCAATAAGGTATAGAAACACATAGTTGTTGCGGCGTGCAACCTGATCCCAAAGTACAACACTATCCTCTCTTATATATATATATATATATATCAATAATGAGTAAATATATGTTGTGGCGCTCCCTTATTTCACCATATCAATCCACCCTTATTTCACCTATTGTTGCGCGTAACTTAATGTCATAGTATCAATATTAGTTCACCCTTATTCTACTATATCAATCCACCTTTATTTCACTTGTTGTGGTGCGAAATACGATCCCATACTATCAATATAAATTAATCAATGAGTGCAAGCAATTTAACAACTCGAATCACAAGAATCTCTACAATTAACGAATATGGAGCAGAACCAGAAAGGAAGTCTCATGCAAAATTGGGAATTTACTATAATTAATATTAAGCAGTAAGACAAGTCAAGTAAATGACAATTAAAGGGCAAAAGTTAGTCCATTAAGGCAAGTAATAGTCAATCATGGAAGCATGGGAGAATCTAACATTCTTAACACTAGAACAATAATTGACAAGTAGCAAGTAAAGGTAGGGGAAGCATTTAAAGCATGTAACAGTTAAGACACTGAATGAAACAATTATTGAAATACGGAAAGTAGAGAATTAAGTATTTTGACAGCGTATATACGCTCGTTACCTCGCATATACGCCACAACACATGAATTTCACATAGCTCACTGGTTCCTATTTTCCTCAAATCAAGGTTAAACCCAACACTTACCTCGCTCTGTAATCCACTCAAAATTCAATCACCTCGTTTTCTTTCGAACGAGCCTCTTAACCAAACAAATCTAGCAAATTATTAACTAAATGATTCAAATTAAGTTATAGAAACTACTCACGACTGAAAGAGATTCAATTTAGATCCATTATTTAAAAAGTCAATAAAAGTCAACCCCCTCTCGCGTTTGGTCAAAATCTGAGGTTCGGATCAAAACCCGATCACCCATTAACCCCCGAGCCCGATTATGAAATTTATTTCGAATTCCGACCTCGATTCGAGTCTGAAAAAGGCTTTAATCTAATTTTTAATGAAAAATCGAATTGTTTGAGAGTGTGTTGGCTTGCCTAGTTCCACGATAAGCGCCATCACGACCAGGTTGGTTTTGGGTCGTGACAATATATGCCTTGATCTCATAGTATAATTATAAGGAGAATGAAAATCAATATCATATCATGAAACTGCTTAAACGGTTATTCTCCGAGTTTGGTTACAAGCTGGTGGTCATGAATTTGACAAACTCCGATTCACCTGAAACTTGATAGGTTCATTGAAAACGATTTAGTGAGAAAAACCCTCTGCTATGCAATGAATCATGTTATTTTTCGGCATTTTGAGGTCGTTTAGATGGGTTTTCAAGCAGTTTATTAAATTGAATTTGTTATAAATATAAAAAAAAATTATTCTTTATATATCGGCTATATTTGTGTTTAATCTGAAACATGATGATTTAACTTGATATAATATATAGCAAAAATGAAAATCACATGTATTTAATCCTAAATACGCCAAAAATAATTTATTTGAATTTGGTCTAGTTTTTGGCGATCGTGAATTTCATGATCTCTGAATGACTTGAAATTCGACAGGATCATCGAAAATGATAAGTTAAGAAGTCTCACTTTAATTAACAATATACTCTTCATCTGAGTTGGGTCTGTTTTAATTATTGGAATGAATAATCTGACATTACATATGTATGTTGCATGAGTAGTTGTTTCCCGTTGAAATTGCTATTCAAGATGCATGAATACATATATGTATAGTATGTTTAAAGTTTTCGTATTAAAAGGTTATATACAATTGACAGAAAAGTAATAGTATACTCTTCATCTGATGAGTTGGTTTTATTTATTTTTGGATTGTATAATTCTTGCATTATATAATATATTTTGCATGAATGATTCTTTTTCCATTGAAATTTATTATTCGAAATGCATGTATATATGTAAATATTGAATGCAGTCTGAATTTTATTATTCAGTGTTTTAACTTATTATGATCTAATTACTATTTTTATCTCAATTCCACAATGGCTTTATGCAGTTTGTCGTATTGCTTGTTAAAATTTTCTTTTAGTGATAGACATTAATTTAAAGGAAGCAATATATGTACCTTTTGTTAGAAGAAATTTAATTCCGGTTTCTGGGCAAAATAAGAGATGAATATTTATTTTATTTTTTGAATAACTCCTGAGTTATGAGCTTGATAAACATTCTATCTCTTGTGGTACATGAATGCATGACCTTGTTATTATATATTAATGTGTCTCCTGAACAGAACAATATTAGTCTACCTCATAAGAGAATATGCTCTTCAAAAATTGAAAAAAAAAACTTATCTGAACTTTTGTCTAAGTCAAATTAATCTGGATAGGATTTCAAGTTGGTCAAAGATTGAACTTAATGCTCATTGAAAGTAGGGGCACTATCAACTTGTGCATCCTGTTTGGAATGAAATTTGACTAAATGTTGTTTCCCTTCAAAAGGAAATAAAGCTAATGATAAGCTAGAATGAATCCCTTCTGATTTTTATGGTTAAATGAACATACTGGTAAGAGATAGTTTTGAGTATTTTTGTGATGTTCATAAATGATTACTCAAATAATTAATATATTTATTTGATACACCGTAAGATGAATTAGGTAATCAAGGTTTTTAAGACTTAGAACGAGAAGCACCAAGAAAATATATTAAGTTACTGCAATTTGATTGTAGTGACGAGCACCTCTCTAAAGAGTTCTTTTGTTACTTATCAGAATAAGGAATTACATTTCAATTGACTACACCGTAAATTCCATAATAGAGTGGTGTAGTAAAAAGAAGAAATACGTCTTTTTGGACATGGATAGAATAATGACGTGTTATTCATATATGCCTTATTTGTTTTTGGAATATTTCTTGGAAACTGCAAATTACATTCTGAATTTAGTTCCTTCAAAGTTAGTACCTATGACATATATAGAACTGTGGACTGAATGTAAGCTCAGTCTGTGACATGTTTAGACATAGGATTGTCCCGCATATGTGCTAAAAGGGAAAGCGGATATGTAAGTTGGAACTAAGAATGGATGGGTGTATGTTTATTGAATATCCAAGAAAACGAATGGAGTTTTATTTTATTGTCCTAAAGAAAATAAGGCAATTGTTAAAACAAATACATTTTTCTAGATAAAGACTGTTTAATAAACCATGTTCCTAAAAGTAACCTATTTTTACAGGAACTGGGCAAAGAAATAACTAGATGTTCAAGAACATCAAAACTCACATGTCCGAATTGACGTTCCATTGCAGTTAAGTAGTGGGAGAACGTTAAGAGACATGCCTTTATCGAGTGGGGGTGATGTTTGAACAGTAAACACTATAGTAAGAAGTCGCTAATATTTCAATGCCGTAAGATGATGAAGGTAATATTAGTAGTACTTCGTCATAGTGGGAGAATACTAAGAAAAATCATAGTTTGGTGTACACTATTGGGATAGTTTCGGTAACAGGATCCTTGAAAAGTTTAATACCAAACAAGATAGTTATGATAAAGCACTACTGTCACACCTCCTTTTTCACTACCCCGGATTAATGAAGGGTAACAAGGGAGTTTTTCCACTTTAAGTGACATTATTCGGTTTTGGAATTTATTATTAGTTTTCAGAGTCGCCACCCGGATTGTTGACGATGTTCCGGGATACCGATTTCATTAAAAATCCCAAACCGAGGAACTTTGACTCCGTTTTGATTTGTCTGCGACCAGAAATCTGAGTAAGGAAATTCTATTAACCCGGGAGAAGGTGTTAGGCATTCCCGAGTTCCGTGGTTCTAGCACGGTCGCTTAACTATTATTATTTGGCCTAAATTATATAATGGTTTACGTGTTTTGCCTATTGTGCATTTTCCCTTTTTAATTTTAAACCGTTATTGACGTTTATGGATTTATCTTGAAACAAGTCACGCTGGCGTGCACTTGCCGTTTTGGACACATTATAAATGCGCCACATGAAATGCGCCCGCAGTTTACAACGTGTGATATTAACTATATTTTGAAGTTGTTGTCGGGTAGCATGAATTGCAAACCCAAGTGTGGATTACGTAATCATGACTATGGTCACGATGATTGTCACAACCCGTTTCCGGGTTGTGATGGCGCCTGTCGTGGAACCAGGCTAGCCAACCATTACAACAATACTCAATTCAGTTACTAGAGATATTTACTCATTATTGGCTCAACTCATAGAAATACGGAAATTTTTAATCATTTAAAACAGTATAACAGAAGAAATAAGCTCCAACAATCAATCTAAGATCTGGAGTCACGCAGTCATGAGCTACTAACATCAATACAACTGAGAAATAAAACTGAAGGTTGAAGTTTCCAATTTCTAATACAGGAGGGAAAATAAGGAAAAGAGGGACGGGACAGCGAACACCAGCTGCTACCTCGTCGGCTCTGAGAGATAAGCTGCTATCACCGATCCACGCCAAATCTCGGTGCACCTGGATCTGCACACACAGTGTGCAGGTAAGTAACGAAAACAACCTATGGTCTGAGGAGGTAGTGACGAACTCAACCTCCGTAAATAACAATTCGGATAATGAATGTTTCATAAATAACCGAGAATATCAGTGACAATCATGTTATGTAAATGACCCTAGAACTTAGTCACAATCCGTGACTAACAAAAAATGCCATGCATGTAGCATGCGACTTTCACAAGTGGTCCTCTCGGTACACATAATTGGCCATTGGCCCAGGGAAATCCATCCTGTAACATGTACGACATGGTGACTCAGTCACTAAGTACCGAGGGAGCAGGCCAATTCAGCCTTTCAGAGAACTCCATCTCCGGGATATCATACTCATCCATAATCTGTACCAGGGAAATCTATCCCCCCCCACCCATATCTCATAAATAGTATATGTGCCAGGGAAATCCATCCCTTAATATCTCATATCTCGGACAAATCCATGTCCAGGGAAATC